>VXBP01004883.1:214729-308931 GCA_013400115.1 Rhinopomastus cyanomelas
GATTAGGGGACAGGAGGGCATGGCTTATGAGGAGAGGCTGAGGGACTTGGGGCTTTTTAGTCTGGAGAAGAGAAGACTTAGGGGAGATTTGATCAATGTTTATAAGTACCTGAAGGCTGGCCAGGAGGGGGGGACAGGCTCTTTTCACTTGCTCCCTGTGACAGGACAAGGAGCAATGGGTGTAAGTTGCAGCAGAGGAGGTTCCGCCTCAACACAAGGGGGAACTTCTTTGCTGTGAGGGTCACAGAGCACTGGGACAGACTCCCCAGGGAGGTCGTGGAGTCTCCTTCTCTGGGGACTTTCAAGGCCGCCTGGATGCGTTCCTCTGTGATCTGTGTTAGATAGTTTTGTCCTGCTCCGGCAGGGGGGTTGGACTCGATGGTCTCTTTGGGTCCCTTCCAACCCCTAACATCCTATGATCCTATGTAGATGGAGAATGAGATGGCTACTTATTCAAAATTGAGTACATTGCATAACCTATTCTTCTCACAAAAACAAAAGGAAAAAATCTATAGATCTTTGAAGTGTATTGGTTAATAAAATATTTGGTTATAGCCCAACCTAGGCTAAGGACTGGGCCATACTTTAAAAATAGAATTATTTCCTATGAGACAGACAAGATTTATTCAAACATCTGAGGGCACCTTTGCCTACTTGACTGGTGAAAAAAAAAAGGCTCCTCAGTAGTACAGCTGCTACTTATTCACGGGCACAAACACAGTCTCTCACTGCAACACATTGATGTAGTTTGTACCAACTAAAAGATTTGCTATTTATTGTCTGAGTTTGTTCAATATTTGAATATTCATTTGCACTTCTGATGAGAAACCCTTGATTCTGCATTTGTCCTCATCAGTCTCATTAGATCTTTCTAAGCAGAAGAGAAACTGGACTGCTTGGCATATGGAAAATTGGATGGATTGGTTTTATGTTCTCTAACATGGTTTTCAGATACAAGGCATTTCTTCATCTAGGTTGAAATACTTTCTCTCTTGTTCATATGACAATGCTAGAAAAGGCAGTGAAACTGAAATGGTACAAGTCAAATACCTTTTTCTCTAACACACACATTCTTAACTTCTGTGTGGTGTTCAAGACAAATGTGTTGCTATCCTAGTCTTTTATGTTGTCTCTAATAATACTGCTTTCTATGTGACTACTTCCTTCTTAATTTGAGTCTGTGAATACTTCCATTTGTTTTTAAATTTTGGTTAGTGGTTTTGGCACTTGCAGTTTTGTCTTCCTCTGTACCAAAGACAGGTAATTGGGAAATTCAGCCGTTGACCAGGCTCTGCGGTCATGCACACATTTAAAAAACATTGACTTCACGTCTTTCAGAAAAGATGAAAAAGACTTTGAGGATTTTCTGTTAGCTATTGGCTTTCTTAATTTAGGAAATATGTCAGAGAAGCAAGTTCTATCATGGCAATACTTAGCTACTGGCCATGTGTTTACATAGAGTTAAACAATTGTGCAACACTGCTGTCAGTTTGACAAATCCCTTTCTCTTCTCTACTTTCTTTGTATTTCGCAGTCCAAAATAATGAAATGGTGTGAATGAAAAGTTGGAGGGTTTTTTTTTTTGAAAACAGCCTTTGCCAACATTAAAAACAATACAAAAAGCACAGTGAAAAGTACCTTAAAAATTTATGTATTTTTCATACAATAAAAGGACTGAGTAAAAATGGCGTTAAAAAATTTGCAAACGGGTTATTTAGAAACAACAGACAAATTTCAATGCAGCACATTAAGTACAATTTTTAAAAAGATGGAGATGGTATATAATATCATCTCTTTACTCATACGGTTTCTTCTGTAATTTCACCTTTCTGTATTTCTGTATCTTTCACTCACTTAATACAAGAAAGTACGTACCCGTGGTAGTTCTTATTCAATGTAATGCACAACAAATGATAACTCTAAAATACACAAGATATTCCTCTAGCAAGTTTGTTATTTGGTATTTATTCAGTGAAAATACATTTAAACATGACTTTCCCAAAGGCTACTCTTACTGTAATATACCGGCAACATTTCAGAGCCAAACTGTGTAATCCTTTCTTTTTTTGTTCATTTCCAAACCTGTATCTGTACTTCTTCACACATTTATCTTTGATATAATGGTGGACCTATGTTTCAAGTGTAGTTTAGTTAAAATCTACAATGTATTGGGTGATTGATTTGCTTACTGGCCATAAGACTGCCATGAAAATTGGCATGACCTGCCCTCGTAATGTTCTATGTCTCTGCCCTGTCAGAGCCATATTTTAATAGCCACTTACGCTGTTCCCGAATGCCAAGCCCAGTCAGCTTGGTTATGTCCTTTACAGTTATGAGTTGAATTGCTTCCTTCTGCTGAGGAATGATTTTTATACTGCACTATAACCTGATATGGATTTTGCTGTATTTCCTTGCCTTTCAGAGTAAGAGTGTGAAAAACACATATCACATCAATTATAACTTTTTTCTCTGATTTCTCCTCCTCCCAATTTTATACTTCGTGGTTAAATTTTTCTATTGTTGTGTCTGGGCTGGTACCAATGTTAAATGTTCTGAAGTCTTATCTCCCTTTCTTGTGCACAGCACTAATATGAAGCCTCATTTCTCCAGTGTCTTCTGGAAAGATTTTATACCAAATTAGTAAGCTGAGAAGGAAGCTGCCCATTTAATTTGTTTGGAAGTGTTGAGAAAATATATTGAAAATAAATTTTAATTTCTGTTCCTATCAATAAATGCTGTGTTAACTGTAAGAAGGCTGAATAAAGTAGTACTGGCCATTACAATTGTTTATTCCATTAATATGTTCTCTTTACAGTGTCTTCCCAAGAGACCCAAGTGGCCTCTGTGAAGAAAGGCCATAGCTGACCCTTTGTTGGTGTCACGGTTCAGCACCAGGTTAGCCCATAATACTGTAATCTGCTCAACCATGCAAACAGAAATGTCCTCCCATCCCCTGGAGGGGAAGAAAAGAAGTAAAGTAAACACATGTCTGGAAACTGGAATTAGAAATATTCAACTTTATTAAACTTTATTACAGACTTTATTAAGTTGGGGGGGGAGGGAAAGGAAAAGGGAAAAGGGGGGGAAAAAGTGTGTTCTTCCTCAATTCAAGTCCACCCTTCTCCCCACCCAGACCTGATAACCCCTGATTCCAAAGCTGTGGACAAGGTGGGAGTAAAAAGGAAAAACTGGGAATCTCCTAGGCAAAACATTCAATTTAAACAGTTTCCTAGGCTACAGTCCAAAATTTGTGGGAAAGGATGGAGATAGGAGGAAGGTAAGAGGAAAGGCTAAAAAGGGAACGGGAAAAAAGGGAGGGGAAGTGTGGTGAAGCAGAAGAGGTAAAAGCCACAGAGGGACAGACAGTCTGCTGTGTGCCACGGGCCAAAATGAAACCAAAACCAGACTCCCAAGACACACAAACAGGGAGGGGATACCAAGAAGAGGGGAAAAGGAATACCCTGTCCCCATTTAAGGACCCCAAAATCACCTGCTCAACCTGTCCCCTGCGGCAGCCACCTCTCCACTTTACTTTGGCACTTCACAAACTTCCACCCCCTGCCCTTCACATGAAGCTGCTGTTGGATGGAGGGAAAGGTAAACATTCCCACAGCAGAGACAAGCTAACTCCTTGTATGCTGGAAGAGAGTTTGGTGCAGGAATACCATAAGAAAACATGAGTTCAACAAATCTAGAACAGTTGGACATAGCTAGTACCAGATAGCTCCAACCAATCCACCGCAGGGCACAGTTGAGACCCTCAGCCAAGATGGCAGAACATCTGGGAAAATGTATCTAAGAAAAGGCAGAAAAAGCTACACAGGAAGATGAAGAGAAAACAAAAATGATAAGAAACAACTCAAGGAATATCAAAGTTAGAGGTGAAGGAGGGACTGTGTTGGGAGGACACATATTTCATGTGGCTTGTGGGGCATCTTCACTGGAGCAAGTATATCCAGATACTTATTCTAGCTAGTGTTTTATGAGAAAATACCAACATGAGTCAAGCTGTGCTATTTTTGTATGCACATTTGTGACAGGATTGAAAAGTATGACAGAGAACAAACAGTTAGTGAAATCAGAAAGAAACATATTGTTCCAAGAAAGAGGGGAAAAGTTTGTGCTCCCAGTGCTCAGAGCAACAAAAATAATGGAGTGAAATGGTAGTTCTTGTGTCATACAATCATTATCATCTCTACGTGGATGCTGTGTGAAGCTCTAGGAAGCAGGATCCCTTATGAAAATCTAGACATGCTGAGACTTTGTCTGCACAACAGTTCCTTTTGCAGAGGGTGAATTAATCATCAGGAGATGCCTCATGCAAAGAGTGAACAAAGAAGTGACTCAATTATGAGTGTTTCTAAAGAAAACATTTTCTAGAAAATGCTCTCTCTACTGGTTTGTAATAGTTATGTCTTCCTGTTACTGACCTTCTAGTTACCCAAATTATGTGTCTTTTGACACGTGTTTGAGCTGACTCCTGGGAAAGAGCCTGATTATTTTTACCACTTCTGAAATAGGATAAGTAAAACTTTGACCTCTACTGAAATAACACATACATTTGAACATCCCCTGATTCCCACTCTGCCACCGTACAACACTTTATTTGTCTCCAGATCACATTAGAATTAAGTGTGCTGTCATCAGAAGCCATGAAATACATCATAAAATGCCACATGTTGACCTTCGCAGCAATGGATGCAAATCCAGATTTCAGGAGGGGTGTCCTTTATCAGACCAGGGTTGTGCTGTATCGGAACCAGTAACTACTAAAAAAAAGTGACACATTAACAACTAAATAGAAGGAGGATACGAGAAAAAAATCAAACTGAAATGTAGAAGTAAAATAAAGGACAGAGTTTCAGTAAGCCTCTCTGTAATACCTCTGATTCAAAATGTCACTTTCTTGAAAAATAAAAAAGATAAAAAAAGAGGAACCCAGAAGATACTAAATTTTCTTTCCTCACTAAAACCAAATGCAGCTCAGGGGCACTATGCAAACACAGATGAGAGATCAAACTTGGAGTTCATAATAACACAGGGCAGAAAGTAGGAGATATTTGAAAACACAAGGCTATTGCTGAGTTTCAGGCAAAGAATACAGTCATGGATACATGAATAAAAAAGAATACTGGTGCAGAGAGAAGGTATAAATTATGTAATGTAATTAAAATATTTACTTATCCACTGGACTTATATTAGCTAAAACCTTGGAAAGTGTTATGGATTTGGTGAAGTCACATTTGTTTACAGCATTAAGAAAACTACTGAAGCTGCAAAGAATTTTTCAGAATTTACTTCTGCAAGGATGTTTTTCTTTGTGGAGAATGAAGTCAGGCGGCCTGTTGTCAAGGGTTGTGACTTCCATGTGTATCAAAATAAATTTAGATCAGCTAACAAACATTAAATTATTGTATCCCAAAAAACCATGTGTAAAAGTGGCTTTTAATAACAGAGTATGTTTCTTGACTTACAAACCAGTGCAGCTGTTTAAGCTATTAACTTACAGGTATAAAGTGGAAATGCTGTAGTAGAAGTCCTCCCCTAAGATATCAAGATGGTGCACAGGTGGCACAGTTTTGCAGGATATAGAGAATGTTACTGCAATGATTTGAATGTGGTGGGGTTTTGATAGGGGAGGAGAGGTGCTGCTGCTGTGCCTCTGTAAGAAGTTTCCTGAGAGCTCTCTCCATCTTTGAGTTGGACCCACATCTGGCTCATGTTGAGCTAATCAGTGCTCCTATAAATAAGCCTACATAGGAGGAGAAAAGTTTATTGGCAACTTCCTGTTTCTGGTTTGTTTTGGGGCTTTTGCTTGGAAGCTCTCTTTTATTTGGAGTGGAGGATACAGCCACATGGTTGTCCAGGTCAGTGAGGAGGGAGGAGACATGCCTGAAAAACCATTGCCTTTTGGTTCATGGTGGAAAGAGAGAGAGTGAGCCTTCGAAGACCCCAGAGATCAGCACTGAAGAAGGACTGAGAGCAGGTAGTGGGGTTTTTTTGTTCATATTAAGTTTGATTTTGTTTTTTCCCAAGTTGAGTCTGACTTTTGCCCAAGAGCGTAAGTGGTGAGTGAGCCTGTCCTATTCTGTGGCTTTGTTTTCAAGCTTTAATGTAATTCTAGAATTCATCTGGGAGCTGGCCAGTCTTAGCCAAGAGGTGACAGTCACCATGGGCTTTTTCTCTAAGCATTATGGAGTAAGAGAGTATTTGAGATGTAGTAGTTACAATTTGTTTCATCACAGGACCACTTTCTGATGTAACATAGTCAAATACAATGTGGTGTGACTCCGCTGTTGTAAGTTAAGGAATTAGTGTAAAGGTTCCATGAAAACATGAAAGACTGTTATTAATAAGCTGAATTAAATGAGATAATGAGAGTGGCTTCTTCTAAGCCACCCGGATGTGTCGATCCGAGCACAAGGACAAACTGGATAGAAACATATAAGATGGGATTTCTACACAGAATTTTATGTACTTTATGAAGCAGAATACTGTGAGGGATCACATTTTATACTCTTTGACATTCTGGAAAAGTTAATGAATGAATGATTAAAGGCAGTAATAAAGTAACAAAGCATAGCCATATCTTTAACAGTGCTTTTCTTGACCTCTTTATTATATGAGTCTGGCAACAAATTGAGATGCGGAAAAAGAGTTTTATTTAATAGGAAAAAGTGACTTTGTTACCAGAAGCATTAGCATTTTAGAGGGGTAGCATCCCTCTTGTTTTACAGTTATCATCAAATGTTTATGTCTTGATGCCTATATAAAGTGTTCTGTTAAAGCAATGTTTACACTAGAAAAAACCTCTTGGAACAGGGTTTCAGAATGTGTTATCTCATTAATTCTGTTATGAAAGTAACAAAACTGTCAGCATTGTACTGCAGGTTTTTATTTTATTGTACGATTTATTGTCTAATTTGTTAAATTATGAGACATACACCACAATGATTACACTCATCAAACTTGATTACAGTAGAAAGTTCATCTCATGTCACCTAAGCCAATAAACAAAAAACCAATGCATCTGAGGTGCCCAAGTTTCCCTGCTTTTACATTATATTTCCTGGATTTTCCTTATATTTTTATTAGTGTGGAGTTGAATACTTGTTTTTGGAAAAACTGAACCTGTATATTTTTTGTAGCAAGATCTGTCTGACTGCAAGTAAGGCAAAAGTGTCAGGAGGTCTGTGTGGAAGAGCAAGGAACCCCTGGAAAATTTAGACAAAAGAAGGAAGCCTACAGAGGATGGAAAGGAGGACAGATAGACCAGAAAGAATACAGAGTAATCTGTGTAGTTAGGGAAGCCTGGATAGAATAAAATCTGGCTAAAGACACCTAGGACATCAAGAAAAGCTTCTACAGATATATCACTGAAAAATGAAAATATGGGCCCACTCTAGAAAGACACAGTTGACCTCACCTTGAATAGTGTTCTGGTGCCCCACATACAGGGACGTGAGATTGTTGGCTTAAGTCCGTAGTGTGGGCTACAAGGATGATGAAAGAGTTGGAGCGCCTCTGCTATGAAGACAAACTGAGACAATGTTGGCTGCTCAGCCTGGAGAAGACTCCTGTAGGCAGCCTTCCAGAACCTGAAGGGGCCCTACAGGAAAGCTGAAGAAGTAATTATTGTGGGGGATTCCAGTGATAGGACAAAGAGGAATGAATTCAAGCTAGAAGAGATTAGATCTTAAGAAGAAATTCCTCACTATGAGAGTGGTGAGACACGGCAACAGGTTGCCCAAGGAAGCTGTGAATACCCTTCCTAGAAGTGTGTAAGGGCAGACTGGACCCAGGGCAACCTGGTCTAGTGAGAAGTGTCCCTGTCCATGACAGGGGGTTTGGAACCAGGTGATCTCTGAGGTCCCTTCCAACCTAAGCCATACTATGATTCTATGAAGTGATGAGAGATACAAATGCCCATGGGATCACTTCCTACTGAGCGTTCCCCAGTGATACTAAAAGGCCACAATATCAGTTTTGCAAATGTAAGCAACATTAGATTTTTCCTGTTAATTATATGTCATAATGAAATTATTTTTTCCTGTTCCTGTCTTTACATGAGTAGGATAATTCTGTCAAAATATTTGAAATTTTTTTGAAGTTAAATTTTTATGGTTTCCAACACTCGTGACAGGGAGTCTGCTAACATTTCTTAGAACTCACCAAACAGCTGCTTGACTTTTCTTGATTATTGCTAGCTGCCTTCTAATGAAGTTGTTATACTGAGAGGAGAGAAAGTGTTCTTCACTTGTAAGTGAATGAAACTGTAGGCATTCTCTACAGTGACATTCAGTAAGTATACCTGAGAAAGGTACTCCATTTATCCATAATACAGCTCACAAGCATGGATTTGATCCTCAACATAACATGGTAATCTCACCCCTCAACACTGATTGAAATTAAGTACAACCCATGGCTTTAGCTCCTATTATCTTCATCTTTGCCCACTTGTTCCTCTTTCTCTTGTGCTTGTCCCTTTTTGATCTTATCTGTGCTGTTTAGTTAGATTCAAAGTTCCTTGAGGCAGACACGTGCTATTGTGAGAAAACATTCATGAGCTGTGTCTACCTATGGTCCTGGTGGTGGTTGAGTCATTATCTCTAGATGACTTTAAAAGATGCTTGGATGTAGCATTGGGGAATGTGGTTTAGGGATGAACTTGTAGAGTAGGGTTGTTAGTTGGACTCGGTGATGCCAAGAGTCTTTTCCAGCTTGAATGATTCTGTGAAATATAGCAAAGGTCCTAGAAGACCAGCTCCTTCTAAACTGTGCGCAACATTTTCAATAGAAGTGGAAAAGTTCTAATATATTTGGTGGGAATAAGCTGGTTCTATGGTAGAAGCAACAACACAAGTGGACTAAAAATTCCAGTAAAAAAAATATCATGCAATTACTGTCCTATAAAAATTAGAAGGGAAAGTGTGTGTGTGTGTATACACAGAGTCATGACAAAGGAATAATAATAACCTATATATTCATGCTAGGAGATGGTTACAGAAAACCCTCTTCAAACTGTATATGCAGAAATATATACTCTATTTGCCGACTGTTGACTTGCTGACAGTGACATGTTGGAGTCCTCCATGAAGGAAGAAAGCTTCCAACTCTCTCAGATAAATCACTTGACACCTGCAGCATTGGGTTCACCCCAACTCCCAGCACAGCCCTGCTGATGCTGCTCTCTGGCAGCTGGCTTGTACAATGGCTGGTGACCTTGTCCATGGGTGCTTGGAGGGTGGTCCCAGGTGAATCACAGAATCATTAGGGATTGGAAAGGATCTCGAAAGATCTAGTCCAATCCCACTGACACAGCAGGATCACCTAGACCAAGTCACACAGGAACACATCCAGGCAGGTCTTAAACATCTCCAGTGAAGGAGACTCCACAACCACCCTGGGCAGCCCATTCCAGTGCTCCATCACCCTCACTGTGAAGAAGTTCCTTCTCAGGCTGATGTGGAACCTTCCATGTTCCAGCTTACAACCATTGCTCCTCTTCCTATCACTAGATGACACTAAGAGCCCAAAGCTGATCAAGTAGTGGGCTGTTAGTTTACTCAGGCACCTGACAGCTGGTAAACCACCAGGCTACATTTTTGTTGTCCCACATCACAGGATAAGCTTACCAGTGGAAAACCAGAAGATGCTGATTTTCTAAGAGGTGAAATACTGCCTCACTGGCAGTGAGCTACTTCATCATACAGGGTGCACTAGTTGAACACTGCTATGAGGTTTTCATTGATGTAGCCTTTGTTCTCAAATCTGACTTGCCTTAAGAAGGCTGACTTGGGAACATTTAACTTCTGTGATTGAGCTGAACATACACAGTGAATGGAAAAATGATTTGATAATTTAGAGTAATTAAAAAAATATTTTAAAAACCCCGTATCAATTTGGAGTCAACCCCACAGTTTCTGATGGCACTGGAAAACCTGATATAGACATATCTGCAAACTACAAATTCCTTTTGGCTGCAGTCAGCTTTGAATATCACCTGCAATATTTCACAATATATGAAATATGATGAGTTGAATAAAATAAAATATTTTCAAAGAAAATACTTTCTCTGAACTGTAGTAATCAAGAGGTTCCACTGAAATCCTGGATTGTGCTATCTCAAAAGAAATATGAAATTCAACTGCAATTAAACATGATTTATTTTTTACCTCTTTGTCTCAAAGCCAGGATCTGTATTTTATAACTGATTTTATTCACTATTAAGGTTTTACTTAGTTATTTCCTATTTTTAAGCTATTCTAAGTTTACAGTAGTGCTATCTTCATCTCAGCTGCATTATATACTTATTAAAAATAATACAAATAAATGTGTTCATTTAAATGTCATTGCTCAAGCCATATGTGTATATATATTCTGGGCTAGTAATTATTATCATATCACACTTACTATATATGGAAAATAGTTACATATTGGAAAATCCAAAAACTCTATTGAACAGCCAAGGGTGTTTTTCTTTTGAAATATCAGCGTTTCACAGTAGCCTGAAAACTGCAGAGACACAGGCTTTACACTGAATTATTTTTATTTTAACTCCATCTCTCTCCCTCTAAAGTGCTGTGCACCCTCAAATCCTAGAAAAGTCATTGTCAGCCTTTGCAGGTCATGTCAGCTTCTCTCTGAATTAGAGCACGAGGCCGTGTCAAAGTGAAGCCTTAAACAAAATAAACAGCGATGGTAGGATGTGCTTGATCAAATATACTCTAGTCTGCTTTGTGTCCTTGCTCTTCTGTAGAAGGGCCAGTTTCTTTTGTGACTGTGTGAACGTTTCAGTACCGATGGTCAATAGAAGGTCACTCTGCCACCATGTCGTGGTGGAATTGGATCTTACAGTTGTGGCAAAAAAGTGTTAATATTGTGGTTGTTCTCAGGGCTCTATAGCTGTGATTATTAAACTGCTCTATAAATTGTGAGTGCTGCAGGCTGTAAAGCCTAGTCCAGTAAGTTGCCAGGTGCTTTCAGTTACTGCTGCATTAATTATCACTTAAGAGTGTTGAACAAGTTCCTGTACTTGCAGCTGGGAATCACAATGGCCAACAACTTTCCTTAAGTCACCACAACCTCTTGGACACTCTGATAATTTTATTTAAAACATTGGTAGAGGAAGTTACTGACTTTTGTGGGTTGTTCATTTGTGGATTATCCAACCTCCATTCACTTATCTTTAACTCTTATATATCAATGAGCAGATACCATTGTTCCAGAGCCTTTATTTTTTCATATTTATTTCATTCTTCCATCCCTAGTATCTTCCCTGCTCCATTTAAAACCTTTTTTCTGGTTTTTTCCCCCCTTCTCCTTTGTCACAGATGTTCACTAATCAAAACTAAGACATTTTGTGTTCTGTTTCCAGCTTCTCAATTTTCTATTATCTCAGCCTCATGCACCTTTTGTTTTGGTTCTTTCTTCTTGTTTATATACTTTTCACAATCTGTTTGCTGCTGACATATCCACAGCCTGTCTTGCATTTTCTCATCTAGCCACATTCGATGCAGCTAATCTCTCTCTGCTGTTCTAAACCTAATGACTTTCACTTTCCTGCTATTTTTTTGAGCACATTCTGAGTCCAGTAGCTCCTTATGGGCACAATAAATCCCCAAACCCCCAGTTTTGCCATGTTTTCATAATGCTAGAGATCACTAGCATTCTCTTCTGAACAGTAAGAAAAGATTTTGTCAGATGGAAGCTTTAAAAAAATTCAAGAAACACTGGAAAAAAAGGACAAAAATAATCCAATGAGAAATGTATCTTTATTAACTGACTAATTGCATAGTTTTGTGGGGCAAGGAAACTCTTCAGATTGTGGTAAATCTCATGTGTTTGGAACTTAGTGAAGTTTACTTGTAGGGGGTGACTACAAAGGTGCAGAAGAGAAATAAAGCAGTCAAAAATTGTCTGAAGAGCAAGCTGGCATGGTGGATTGCCTTGTTTACATTAAATAGGATTGGGAGGTCATACAAGACATGTTAACAACTATTTTTGTGTAAATCATATTTTGAATATAGCATTGTGTTAGCCTGATATAATATGGAAATTACTGCAGTGGTTTGATGCAGTTTGATGCTGTTATTAAAAAAAACAACCCAAATGCAGTGTTTGGGGTATTTAAAATATGCCAAGGAATATTTTCCAATTATTTCTACTATATATAAAGCAAAATTAGTACATGAGAAGGTAGAGAAACTTTAGCAAACTGCCATGCTCAAATCTGTTCAGACATGTTACAGAAACAGAATAGGAAGGTATTAACTTGCTAGCTTGGCTGAAGTAGTGCAGAGTATCTCCCTTGCTAGAACTCGCTGAAAGGGCTTGTTCTGCTTCATCTTCTGTGAATGGTGAAATAAAGCATGGTCATTTTTTTCACATAAGACTTTTAAGGGCCATGTATCTGGGTAGTAAGAGGAGAAATAAAAGCTGTGTTTACATGAAAACAAGACACACTCTAAAACAGAATAGATCTATGGTAGAAACATTGGAGTATTTTAGTTATTGCTGTTAAACGAAGTAGACTGGCTTAGAAACAATTGATTTAAAAATAAAATCAGCTGTATTTCTGCACGGGCTTCTGTAACATGGTAAGGAACAGTATTTGCTGACCTGAGACGTCCTGTTCAGTTCAATATCCTCATGGGTGTTGGAGGCTGATTCAGTACTGATTCTTTCCCCTAAAGCTGTAGATGTATTTCTCTTACTGCAGATTAGAGCCACGATAGGTTAGTTACAACTGTTCATCTAGTTTGTATGGCATCACTGGTTCTATCGAGGTAAATACCGAAGTGTGAGCTTCACTTTGAACAAACCCTAGTATTCAAAGTGCATTTTACCTCAAATAGCATGTCCACTGTGCCTTGGGAACAAAGTAGAATATTACCACTGGCCTGTGTAAGCAGTGTATTTTGACATTTACTCAACCTTGCTTTCGACAGAAATCTGTCGAGGGAGAAAAGGAACATGAAAACAGCTTCATCTCCAAGGCTGAGTTTTGGCTGATCTTTTTCTGCCTCTACATAGATATTAAATCTAAAAGCTAAACTTATGAAATCCAATGATGGAACCATTACATGCTTATAAAGTCTGCTGTTCAGCTGTCTTTTGTTAATTAGTGACAGAACAAGAGGGGACTGGGTTCAAGTTATAACAGGGTAGGTTTAGGCTTGTTATAAGAATTTTTTTTTCACAGAAAGGGTAATCAAGCACTGGGATGGGCTTTCCAGGAAGGTGGTTGAGTTGCCATCCCTGGATGTGTTTAGAGATTTTTTGGATGAGGTGTTGAGGGATCTGGTTTAGGGGTGAACTTGTAAGGTAGGTTAGATGGTCAGACTCGATGACCCAGGGGTCTTTTCCAACCAGAGTGATTCTGTGATAATGAGGGATAGGAAGGAGTTAAATCATTCATTGTTGCCTATTATAGTCACAGTAGAACAATATTTTCCTCAAAATGCTTTGTCTATGACTGTTATGACTGGTTTTTTTAACTGAGCTCTCTGAAGTCTTGTCTGGACACGGGATTTCCTTTATCAGAACCACTTTCTGTTTCTGGCTGCTTCGTAAGCTTTTAGTGATGTGTTCTTTGCTAAGGTGACCTGTTTTGCATCCTTCCTATAAACTGCAGTCTAGCAGCATCATCTCAGAGGAGAATAGGGAATGGCATTTTATCACCTCTAGATCTGTATATTGTTAGGTCAAGGTTGAAGTGTGCCAGAGGGAAAATGTGTTTGCTGCTTGAACTTTGTTTTCTTTGTGACTATATAAAAGAACTTCAGACTCTGGAGATATAATTACAGCAACTGGCTCAGACACTCTACGTAGGCAGATAGAGCTGGTATACTGAACAAAGAGCTACAAAGAGAACAAGGCAAACCTTGGGATTTTGTTCCATTTTCTTGACCCTAGTGGGTATATCTCCCATTCTCCAAGGACAGCAAAGAAAATCTGATTCTGTGTTACTTTTAATTTTGTCCATAACAGAAATTCAGATGGATAGGTGTCACCATAGTCAGAAACCATTTATCAATAAGTGCATTTATACCCAAAGATTAAATCATGCAGATCAAGAGTTGTTCTACGTCAAAAACTAACAAACTAGAATTTGCAGCCTAGAGCTAAAATAATAACCCTTCCCCTTTAATTTTTCTAGGACATCCCCACTCTGTGTAATATCTTAAACTAATATAAAAGATTTTAAAATGAAGACTATAACAGTTTAGCAAGAGAAAACTTTTTATCAACTGTCTAAAATATCGAGTACAGAAAATTTCATTGAGATGTGGCTTCTGCCTCTGAAGAATTATTATATGTGAAAAAAGCACTAGTGTAAGTTTCTATCATTGTAATAGATGTACAACAAATTAAAAAAGACTACAGCTCATAAAAACCATGTAGATGCCTGTGGGGGTTTGGCACTGACTGGCTGCCAGGTGCCCACCAAAGTTGCTTTATTGCTCCACCTTCTTGGATGGACAGAGGTGAAAGGATATGACAAGAGGCTAGCAGGTAAAGACAACAACAGCTTAATAAGGTGAAAAGCAAAAGCTGTGCACAGAAGCAAAGACAAATACTAAAGGCACTTCTGTAAATGCAATCAGCAGATGTTTAGCTGCTGTTCTAGGAAGCAGGGCCTAATATGCATGGCAGTTGCTCTGGAAGACAAACACCCCCTCACCTTGCTCCCTTCTTTCCCCTTGCTTTTACATCTGGGCTGTCATATGGTATGGAATATCCTTTTGGTTGGTTTCGGTTGACTGGCCTGGCCCATCCCTCAACCTCCTCAGTTGGGGAGAATGCTAAGAAAGAAAAAATCCCACAGCCTTGGTGCTGTGTGAGCCCTGCTCAGTGGTAGCCAAAACACTGATGTTATCAACATCCAGCTACCACCACAAACACAACACCATGAGACATGTCATGGGGAGGATAAATCCCATCCCAGCTATGCCAAACACAAGTAACAAAACTTGCAATAAAACCTAGAACAGTTCAAAACTTTTAAAAAGCTGAGTCACCTGCTATTTTTAATCAGTGAAAGAGAAGTGACAACTCTCTAGTGCTAAGTAATTTAAATAAACTAGATAAGCTGAAAATGTCTGAAGATTGTTGTACAGAACACATTTTCTGGATCAATCACTTACAGTGTTGTCCTCTTCTGCAAACATTACAAGATGCAATAAATACTGTAAAAAGAGTTACAGAAAACTGTGTTTGGAAGGACATTATCTTCATATCATATTTAATTAGTCACTGGTTTATGCCCTGAGGTATGAAAGCTTGAATTCCTATTATTTTACCCTACTTAACATTCACAGCTGTGAATATGCTCAGTCTTTCACATCAGATTGAACCTTTGTAGTGTGTTACTGAGCTAGCATGACTCTTTAGCCATCTGCTTTGTGTTGATTATTAACTCTTGAAAATGAGTACTCTTGCTGAATTATGGACACTGTAACACAGTGTTTTTATTTATTGCTTCTAGATATGGTTCTAGTTTATCTGAATATATCTGTTTCTTAAATTGAGACAGGACATGAACAAAGCAACACTTCCTTTCACAACTTTTGTGACATTCCTTCTAGTCAATTTACATCTATGCCTGAATGCAGTAAATTTTAACTTTTCTCCTATTGAAGAAAATCCTCATGGATTGTAACTGTTCTCCTATTTAAGCCTTCCCATCACATAGCAAATCAGACAATATGTGCCTTACCTTTCCTGTGTCTGTCACTGGTTTTTTCTGGAACACTAATATGACAGCAGAATATTCTACAGGTAGATATTCTCTGATTTGTGCTGTGAGATAAAATTTAAAAGATTACATGACATCTCAGGTTTTTTATTTTCAGTCTTTTAGGCTTTATTGCTGGTAGGGGCTGATGGGTACTGCAGGCTGAAAGAGGCAAGGCTGCTGCCACTCCATTCCCCCCAGTCCAACCAGCAGTGAAGGTGAGAAGTTGAGCATGTATTCCCAGTGACAAGACACAGCACACTTATATGTGTGTACACTGCTGGCCATGCAGACAGAAAACAACACTCACACAAACACCAAACACTAAAAGCCTCATTTTGTCCCCTCTCTGGCTGATTAGAAAGAGGATTTGTTAGCAAGAAATGTAATTCTATGTAGGTACACTGTGTACATACAGTATGCAAAACAGCCTACCTTGTAGATGGTTTCTAGATCCTTGCTAGATCCTAGCTGAAGTTTGCAATCTTATATTTATTTTGTGTACATTTTACATTTGTCATCTAACGTTTGTTTAGGCTTAAATGTTTTGAACATGTAAAGCAATAATTGGCCTTAATTCATGGAAATGGAAATGACCAGATCAGCTTCCTTAGCAGAGAACCATTATGCATTCTGGTAGCAAAATCATGCCTTAGAAAGTTTGGAACAATCTATAAGTACATGAAAATGAATGAAAAGTAGAAACAATAGTTTTACAAAAATCCTTTTTTGTTGTACTTAGTCTACTGCAGGTATCAGATACCTCACAACAGCCACTGAGTAGGTCAGATTTCTTTTTGGGCTGATGGTTAGTGCTGTCATAGCTGACTAGTTTTATAAAATGATGGGACTGTCAGAGCCTATATTTAATTTTCCATGACCTTGAGATGGAATAGCTGTGAGATTGTGAGGAGAAATAGAAAACCCTATTTGTATGCTGTGAAAGATTCTATTTTGTGGAATCAGAGAATTACAAAAATCAGTCTTTGCCTGGAATGTGACTTTTCCTATAGCACTTTTTTAAAGCATCTTCCTGCAATTCATCTGTTAATACATTACGCTAAAGTTTTAATCTTGATCATGGATTTTATAAAATCATCAGCCTGGCAGGGTACCACTTCAAGATGCAGTCCTTGATTAAAAGATCCAGTCTGACTATTGCAATAATATTTTTAAATAACTGTCTTTCCATTCTCAGGACTTTCACTTGCAATACATAGTTGACATTTTATTTCTTATTTCTAGTCAACCACTTACCTATTTTCTTGAGAGCATGTAACTGCAGTAAAGTTGTAGTGCCAACAAAAATTATACTGGATGTTCTTTAATGACCACAGGTGCTTCTACTCTTGAGTAGAAAATTATAGTTAGAGGTAGATTTTTCAGGACAAACAACAACAGACCACACAACATTCACAGTTAGGTATCTAAATATCTTTTTCCTAGTTTCCATATGTTCTTAGTTGAGTTATCTAGTGCTTGCTTGATTTCAGAACACAGACATCAACATTTGTTATAAATAAAAGCTCTTGTATGGTCTTACAAATCCCTTCCCTGTTCCATGAGAAATTTGGTCTCCTTCAGGAAAACTGTCAGTTTTGTATGCTTTGAAAAGTAGCAAACATGTGACTTTTGTCTTGTTCTCTTGTCTGTCATGAGATTTAAACAGGTGCTTGTTTGCCTTTGCTCACCACTTGCTGTAGAAAATACCTCAGATTAGTTCTGTAACAGATTTTATCACCGAAGTGATTTGCTTTTCCAGCTACTAGTATGTACATGTCAACGGAGAGGAGCATCATACTAGAGTTTAAAATTCCTCAAGCTTAAACCTCAGATGTCATCCACATCTGAATAATTACTGAAACCAGTGAACAACTTGGTTCACACATTCAATTACATACCTTTGGATTTGTATATAAGTATTCTTTGCCAAATGTATTTTAAAATACAACACAGCAAAACTGACAATAAACTAGATCCCCTAAGATGCTTCTTAGACTTTCTGTCATTATCTGTTCTGCTGTTAAAAAGGTTTGTTTGCTCAGGCTTATAAGACATCATTCGTATAGTTAATGTCAAACAAATAAGCTGGAAGAAATACACTGTCTGAAGAGTACTTGAGTGTGTAACTCATCTTTTTCTTCTGCTGTTAAACAGTTGTATGTAACAAGGGTGTTTATTTCCTGTGCTCTGATGACGATGTGTCATTAATCAGGCATGCTGAAAGAAATTATATGAAAGCTAGAAAGATATGCTAAAAGGTCAACAGAGACAATGAAGAAGATGACAGCAGTACAGAAAAAGGATTATTCTGCTATATTATACTTTCATATCATTCTAGGTGACTCTGTACTGAGGTCAGTATTTTTACCACTGAATTCCATGGAAAATGCTCAGTTGATCTCATTGGGAAGAGTAAGCACTGATGCTCAGAACAATGCATTGAGGTGGGGATGCAGTGGTATTTTTAAGGTTTGGAATTTGGCAGTTGAGTTTAAGGAACAATGACAAAAGTATTTAGTAACACAAAACCCAGTGACAAGTTGGGAAGATGTTCAGTAAGAGGAATCTGAAGTAGAGCAAGGAATCTGTCTATTTGCTTAGATTTCCATCTGGAACAGGTTTGTGTACCTATTTGGAAAGGGTGAGATGCTCACTCAATAAGAGACATGAGAATAAGCAGAAATGGAGCATCTGAAGAACTAGAGATTGTTCTGAGTGATGTCACAAGTAGAAGAGTAAAGTGCAAAAGAATGAGAAAAGAGAGGTTAGCTTCTAGCTATTAAATCTTAAACAGATATCAACTATAACAGAAGCAAATGGAGAGACACTAGAAAACACACAAAAATCAAATCAGAATGGAACAAAAAATTCAATCTAGAGAAAAAAATTAAGAAGCACAACCATACTGGGGCATGTGACAGATCCTGAGATGTTAGGGAGCATGGCTCATGGATGCAATCTGCTTTCAGTCAGCCTCTGCACTTTGTAAAATGGTTAGAAAATGTTTCAGGTGCAATGCTTCTCTTCTGCCCCACGTGCCTGATCATGACAGGCATATGAACTCCAGTCCAGGAGGGCAGCTAGCAGTGTGTGACACTCGAGCACCATTGCAGGAGGATGTGGAACATGGACCACCGGGTGAATTTTGTGCTCTGGACTTGAGCAAGTGTGAACACTTACATAACTAAACACCTATCTGATAAAAAAATTTGCAGCATTTTTAGGCTGTTCTTACTTAGAATTCAGTGATAGAAAACCTGGCTGGCTCGGTTAGTAGAGCACAGGACTTTGAATCCCAGGGTTATGGGTTTGAGCTCAATGTAGGACTGCATCTGGGGACACCAGGTAGTGTAGGCTTACCCTGCTCCAGCAGTGGGGGGTTGGACTTTGATGATCTTTTGAGGTCCCTTCCAACCTGTAATGTTCTGTGATTTTGTTCTGTGATTCAGTAGGACAGCCTGAATGTTGACCTTCTATGTTAAACCCTTCAATAAGTCAGATTACCAGACAGTGTCTCCCCTGCCTGATTATGGCACTGAACCAGACAAGAAGGGCTGTAGTAATTCTAGGACTGTGTTCTCAGATGGGTGGCTAAAGCTTAACTGGCTGTTGGAAATGGTCTGGTGCCAGGAACACTTGGGACATTACTAGTTGTCACAAGCGATGCCAAGGCCATGGTAACATTTAAGCCAATTGTAGGCTCGTGCCCAGGCTTTGGCATTATTTTGTTTACTTGGGCAGATCTCTTATCCCAAGTCTGTTCCAAGTTAGAACAGGAACAAAGGATCTTCTGAAAGGTTCTTCTGTCATGTTGCTACTGTGCATTAGATTCAGAGACTCGTTTGGCAATTCTGGCAGCAATATTAATGTTCCACTAGTTTAGATGTCATTTATTTGTGATATTTTATGGGTTTTTTCAAGTACACTCGGCTTTATTTCACTCTCAATTGTAACTGTGAGAGTTTTCAGTGAAGATAGACATTGCCCGGGAAAAAAAATTATGTTGAGCCTCAGGGGAGCACGGTGGAACTGAGACACAGTAAGAGCAGGATCTGACCAGACAAAAGGGAGCAGTCAGAGCAAGAGAAAGTGCTCAGAGACCCTACGCTGGCACTTTATTAATACCTCAGAGAAACCTAGACAGATGTGTCATTTCTTAGCAATTTTACTGCATCAACTTTGTCTCAGAAAGGCAAGTGGTACTGAAAATGGTTAGCATTCAACTAAATCAGCTGCTACTTGTAGGTGTGCCTATAAAAAACTACAGATGATACTGAAATAGAAATGCTTTACAGAAAGCATGTTCTTGGCTCTTATAAAAGCCGTGAAGTTTATCCAGTAATTAGTGTAAGGTGTCTGAGAACATCCCCACTCCTGGGGGTTTGGGCCCCAAGGCCAGGAAAGCACAAGTGAGCAGATACTGCAAGATGACTGTGGTCAGGGATAATCACGAGCCCTGGGGAGATGCTTTCAGCTGAGGCTTTCACTTAGATCAGCCTGAGCTACAGCTGCCACCATCCCAAAGCCGTGGCCTGGCCATGGGTCTATACATGGGATATGGTCTTGGTTTGGTCTTCACACTTCATCATTCCCATGGACAAGTCTGATGCCCAGGGCTGGGCCTACCCTGGTGCACCTGACTACCCTGCTCCTGCTGGAGGTGGGGAGCTGTTGGTGCTTTCCCCAGCACAGCTCCAGGGAACCATCAGTCCTCACACTGTTAACTCTGACATTTCGTAAACTTGTTGATGTTGTCAGCTGCTGTCACTGCCACATCACTCCCCGTGTCATGGAGTGATGCCCTGGACAGCTTTGTGGATGGTGACTTATGCACTCCAGGAAACCCATGGAGGAAGTTTTTATGAGAGGTCACAGACCGCTCCATTCTCACCACATGTGTTACCTCTTCTGATTTGGTCAGTGGTTCCTTCTGTGACCCAGAAAGATGCATTTAAGAATTAAAATTTAAATTTTAAAAGTCCCTTGGGGGAAATAGCCTTTAATAATTAATAATAATGATTCAGAGTCCAGTTTAATTTTCTTCTCTCTTCAAACATTGCTGGAGTTTAAACTTCTTCAAACACAAATGAGGACTGGATTTGGAGGGGCACTTGATGGGAATGTGGTCTACATACACATGTGTAATCACTTCTGGTACCTAAAGGTGAAAAGGTTTGTAGGGCATTTTTATCACGATTCAAAAGATGTAACCTTTTCACTGTTTCTCAGTTTGGTTAATGTGATATTTTCCCTTTCATAATGAATAAATGTAAGAAATGACCTTTAGATTTAACTTGATTAACTTGATTATTCATCATTAAAATGTTGTCTGTCACCCTCCGTATGGAAAGCATGTAAATTAACCCAGAGAGTGGGGATGTGTGGTTCGTGTTCACACAGATAATATTTATATTAGTATTCTGTTATTTCCAAGTTTGCCTCTATGCCGGTTATACAAGAAATTTTCTTGAGGAAAAACATTTTGCAAATCAGTAGTTGGAGGTTTCATCCTGAATTCTGCCGTTACTGAAATTTTTAGAAGTCATTTAGCTTATTGAAAGTTAAATCCGTGTATAAACAGAAGCTAATATATTGCTTTATTCTTTGTGTTTTGTAAGGATTCATTACGTCTCATCCATATCACACTTTGTTCTTGCAACACTTGACTTGGTGGAGAAGGACCTGGGGGTGTTGATTGACAGNCAAGTTGCGTCAGGGGAGGTTTAGACTGGATGTTAAAAGGAAATTCTTTACTGAGAGGGTGGTTAGGTACTGGAATGGATTGCCCAGGGAGGTGGTGGATATGGTCTTGCGGTTAGACACTAGGAGAAAAGGTTGGACTCAATGACCCTGGAGGTCCTTTCCAGCCATGATGACTCTATGACCTACGAGTAGTTATTTCATGGATTTTTGCACAGCAACTAATAAAACTGAGCAATTTACCTCTAGTCAGGAAATTTCTCATCAACTCTGTGCTGTTTCTGAAAACACTCCTGAGTTTTTAAGGTTAATTTGTAATCATTCTAAAAATATTATGCTGCATTTTATTATTTGGACACTTTCACAACATTTTGAAATAATTTTGAAATTAGCAGATGTACTAAATATATTACAAGACCAGTAATAAATACTTGAGAAGTATAGTTACACTTTGAAGTTCAGAGGAAAAAGTAGTCATTTGGTGAGGAATAACCATGTCAGGATTATAGAGACGCCAACCAAAGCTGCCCACCTCTATTTCTTCTGGAATGCAACAGAGTCAAACAGAATATTTTCCTTCTGGTATAAATTATCATTAAAACTTGGTGGTAGTTTTAATACCCGGGTCACTTTGCTTATTCCTGCACATATTGCAAGGCCCAATATCTAAATGTTTTATATTAATTTAAAAGACCACTATGCTCTTTTCCACCAGACCCCCCTAGACTGTTTCCTCAGACACATAACCCTACAACTTTATCCCTACAGGGACTGGCTCATCTCTTCTCAGAGCACACACTTAGCTTAACTACCTGGAAATTAGGGATAAAATTAGCTGTTCCACACTTTTTATGGTAGAATGAATTGCTTTGTTTCTGTGACAATCATAAGAGAAACCTGAATGTTGAGATGCCTAACTCTGACTGCTTTGTCTGCTGATAATATTAGAAGCTGTAAGGGAAGGTATAGGGGTATAATTAAGACTACTGGATTAACATGCACACCGTCTTGAAATTAGACACACAATTATTTCTCTGTAATAACAATTGACTTAACTTTTTCTTTATCTATAGCAATTCTTGTAGACATTAGTGAGGTCATAAGACTGTGATAATTAAAATGCTGATATAATTTCTGATATCTACTGTAAAGTGTGCCCAGTATGGGTAATAAAAATAACTACAGACCTCAGTTTATTTGCCAGTAGTTAATTTGTGGTGTGTTTTCTGGTGCACAGAAACACGATTGTCTATCTTTCACAAGAACTGCCGACTTTCAGGTCGGATTAAAGTGATTGTCAGTGGTCTGACACATTTTGCTGTCAGTAAGTGATTTCTGAAACCTATTGTATGCAAGTTGTTGGTCTGATTAGATCAGAGTTCTATCAAGAAACAGTTTAGAAAGAAAGATTGGGTCTAAGAGGACATGTACTGCAGAACATTTCCTACATTTAAATGACTAGGTGATGGGGACATTTGTAAAATTTCTTTATGAACAGTTCTACGTCTGTTTGTAAAGCAAACACACATACAATTGAATGGTTCCCCTTCCAACTGAAAGAAGTGGGTTCTCACCAAAGAGCTGTCACTACGCACAAGATGTCTCAGAGGAGATTAGATCACATCAAGTTGTATATGCTTGTGTTAGCAGACTGGAATTTTTTATTGTTTTGGTTTTACGTTCTCTTGTCCTGTATTTTCTTCCCTTCATCACATTCAATAAGCCCTAACTATTTAAATTCTAAGTCTTTGGTGTCTCTCACGTGTAGTCTATGGTCCACTTAAACACCAGACCATGTTTTGTGAAGTGTCTTTGTCATGGTTCTGTGAAAATGTAAGTACATTTTTAAGGTAATGACTTCTTAAAACTAAGTGCTTTATTTGTTTGCCTTCCCCTCTTCTTTCAAGATGGCTTTTTCATTGGCATGAATGATGGATTATAGGTTTCTTTTTAAATAAGTCTTTCAAGCAGACTTTAAAAACAGACTTTCAAATCAAATCAAAACTCCAGCTATTAGTCAGGCAGCACTTTGAGACTTGAAGTAAAAAGACCAAACTCTTGCTCACCCATCCTCTTCAGCTACATTGCTCTCAGACCAACTGAATCTATCTTATAATCATCAGCAGAGGTCTTGTGTCAGGTGACTTCAAATATGGATTTCACAGTGGACAGTATTAGCTGGGACTGCAGGGTGTTTAGCCCTTCCAATTTGACGACTGTTTTTAGTCTTTCCTCTTCACACCAGCAGTGATTCTGTATCCCTATAAATCCATGAATTCCTTTGAGAAGATGAAATAACTATACTTTTGGCAAAACTCCACACTAATAAAGGAAAGACTGTACTTAGTCAAAGCATAAAGGAGGAAAAATAACTGGACAAGCAGATATGTAATTTTCCTGAAATGTTCCCAGCCTTCAGCTATGTTCAGGTCACAGTAGTCCATGAGCCTGATGTGATTTGTCTGTTTGCTAACTTCTCAGCTGAGCTTTCTTTCAAGTTCTTGTTCCATTTATCCTTGAATCTGTGTACATTTCTCGCACTTGGCATAGATTTTGGCACACTGTTCCACTGGTCTCATAACCATTCAGAAAGCAACCATTTCCTTCTGTTTGTTCTGAATTTGATTCCTGCTAGCTTTGTGTGGTGGCCCATAATTCTTTTGCTGGAAGAAACAATGAATGCTTGACCCCTATTCACCTTCTCTATGGACTCCTGATTTTTGTAGACCTCTATTACATCTGTGTAAGCCAACCCTTGCTGAGGTTGAAGGGTCCCAGTCTAACCCATTGTTCATATGGCATGTCTGTTCATATAGGAGTTGAGCACACATTTGATAATCCTTGCTGCCATTTGCTGAATCTTTTCCAGTTCTAAAATAACATTGCCCTGCTCTTTACCTCCCCACTGATTGTTTGAGTCCTCTTGCCAATCATTTAATTCTCTGCTCTGATCCTTTTTTCAATACAGGGGTTTTGCATCAACCTTGTTTGATTTGATCAACCCTGATTTATGTTGAGGAAGCAGGTGACTGCAATGAAAATGGGCTTGTTGAAAAGGAGGCTGAAAATGTGTTCAAATGGAAAGATTTCCAGGGGCACTCAGGTCATAGTCAGACCCAGGTTACCAGGCACGCTTCTGACCTTTCTACTTTCTCAAACTTGCTCAGCACTCAGGCTGAGGATGGTAGAACTGAACTGGCTGGTGAGTCTCCTGCCCTAATTGAGCCCTGTTGGCCCCAGAAACCAATTCCAGAGTACTGCTGGCCCTTACTGAGCCAGGAAACAATCCTTGTTGGTTATTATACAAGATTCACTGGATGAGTTTTTGTGGTTGTGGTTTGAGAATAAGCTTTACTATTCGTTTTGTTTGTGCTATTTGTTCCTCAGACATAATCTTGGACTGCATAATTGTACTTTTTATATCTAAACTGACAAAATGTATGGAATTTTAAACTTTATTTGTATACAACAACATTTTGAAAGACACTTTATTTTCCAATACTACTTCTTACTTTGCTGAGTAGCCACGTTGGCTTTATTTACCCCTTTTTAAATATCATTTAGTAGGTGATGCTGTGTTGGCTGTATGGTATCCTTCAGAAGCTTCCGTGCTGCTGGTATGGATTTAATTCCTTCAGGTA
Organism: Rhinopomastus cyanomelas; assembly: GCA_013400115.1. Lineage (NCBI taxonomy): Eukaryota > Metazoa > Chordata > Aves > Bucerotiformes > Rhinopomastidae > Rhinopomastus > Rhinopomastus cyanomelas. The sequence goes on from VXBP01004883.1 coordinate 239,813, forward strand.
TCTCTTCTGATTGCATTTGAAAGCACTTGCTCATTTTTCCATACTTCTCTTATCAGAAATGGAGCATGTCTTTTGGTCTGTGTTGAGCCTGTTGTGATGTGGAAACTAAACACATTCAGATCAGTTTTACACAGTGGTACTTCTGCTGGAAGACTTGGTCGGCTTTGCACTGTAAGACTGTGAATGCCACTCTGCACATTGCTCAGTTACTACATCTTCCAGTTCTTTCTGTAATTTGGGGAAATAGCATGCTGGTTGGAATCCCCTAGGGCTGAAAGAAACCTCTGAAGTTAACACTTCAGAATACAGATAAACTTTCTAACAATCAAGCTGTTGTACAGAGTCACGCATCAGTTCACTCCCTGGACATCTGTACAACAAAAAGAAATATCTCTGCTGCAGCCTTTTGAAAAAAGGATGTGGGATATCCCTTCCAGGAAAGAACTGTGGGTGTGGAGTGTTCCAGGGAAAGAGGCACACTTTTGTCTGTCTGTGACCTAGACTCTAAAGTGTGAAAATAACAGCATTTTGTACCTATCTGTGTGCTCAGTGTTTCCTCCCAGCTTGCTCCAAGCGGCTTCCTGCTCATTGCACCAGCTACTTCAAATAGCCTTGCAGGTAGCTGTGTAGCCAATAACCACTTCAAATAGCCATTTGCCTTTCTCAGTGCAGTGAACAAAGGTTTTAATGTGGGTGTTGAACTCTGGGTTCAGGATTCTGTCAAGAGGCACAGAAAACTAAAAATCACACACATTATGTGTGAGCTTTAAACAGCTAGATCTCATAGAGTTCAGCTTTTTACTTTAAAGCCAAGCAGTAACTGAAGGGTATTCCTTTTCCTTGGGTAAACATAACTCATCTCCATTAAGAATATTTTAGATGAGCTTTCATTGATGGAATTTGACTGCTATAACATTTGATCAGAATGATGAGACTGTTTTTTTCCACCTTTACTTACCTGAATGTTGTGATATATTCAGCATTGCCCAAGGCAACAGTTAAATAGAAAAGAGTTTTCTAGGCTCTCAAAAATTCATACTAGGCTGTATAAACAATCTGACTTTCATTTCCTGTCAAAGACTCTGTCACAGTATTTCAAGGAAATCTACATCACCAACACCACAGAAGTGCTGCTGCAGTGGTATGGTCACACTATGAAATAGCTTAATCACAAAGGATCTTACTGTGGCCATCTGATGATTTGGTTTTGAGTTACATCTTCAAAAATCATGGTCCAAAGTCAGTGCCTAATTTAAGTTTTAAATGTTGGTGGTGTTATGTAAAATTCCAAATCTAATCTTGCTTGTACAAACTCATTGCTATAACTATACCACTAATTACAAATTTTCCTTAGTCCTAGACAACCCCACTTTGATTAAAAATGTGGAATATTAAGCCAATTGGATGAGTGTCAATAAAGACAAGTGTTGTGTCCTGCACTCGGGTCACAACAAATTCAACACTACAGCCTTGGGTGAAAGGGCAGGAAAGCTGCTAAAAAAAAGCAGAAAGAGACCAGGGAGTATTGGCTGGTAACTGGCTAAATAAGAGCCAGCAGTGTGCTCAGGTGGCCAAGGCTAAAAGCATTCTGGTTTGTATCAGAAATAGTGAAGGAGTAGGGACATGATTGTTCTCCCGTACTTGGCACTGGTGAGCCCACACCTCAAGTACAGTTTTGGGCACTTCACTACTAGAAAGACCTGCTATAGGAGGCCCAATGAAGGGCAACGATGCTGGTGAAGCCTCTGGGGCAGAAACCTTATGAGACTCTTTGATCTGAAGAAAAGGAGATTGAGGGGAGACCACCTCATTGCCTGCAACTACCTGAAAGGAGGTTGTGGAAAGCTGGGTGTTGATCTCTTCTCATGAGCAACAAGTGATGGGACAAGACAAAAGGGCCTCCAGTTGCATCACGGGAAGTTTAGGTTGGACATTAGGAAAGACTTCTTTACTGAAAGGCTCATCAGTCCTTGGAACAGGCTGAGCGTGGAGGTGGTTGAATCACCTTCCCAGGCTGTGTTTGTAAGTTGTGTAGATATGGAGCTTATGCACAGGATTTAGTAACAGGTTTGACCCAATTATGCTACTGGTGGGACCTGATGATCTTAACAGTCTTTTCCAAAATAAATGAACCTATGATTTACCAGAGGAAAAACCTAAAGGTTTCTGTTTTTCCTACATGAAGTATTCCCAAGTGAGAAATATAGAAATCAAATATGAAAGCAATTCATGATATTAAGGACTCTTACAGAAAGGAGCAGTGATTTACAAGCTTCTGAAACATGTTCTCATTAATAGATCCCTGAAGTTATTTACTGTAATTTAATGTACACCAAATTTTGGGTAATGCTATGGCTAAAGGTGGAATCTGCAATAAAATGTTTAATACCTTTTGGATTTCAGGGAGTGTAGCAGAGTAAAAAAGAGAGTATGAGAGCTGATTTAAATCAGTGGCTCCTTTCAGTCCCACCAACACCACAAAAATTCCCACCTGTCACTATCTACTTGTACCTCTCGTTGTTAGGTCTCTCTTTTCCAATTTTCTTGTTTTTATATTTTCATCTGAAACAAAGATCTTTTTGGAAGCAGTTATTGGATGCCATGCTCTGAATTGTGAAATAGTATTTTATATTTCTTAATTTGGTTTGTGCTGAAGTATTTGTTTACTTAGAATACTGCAAAAAAGAATTCACAAATATGTAAAAATTCAATGGTTCATGGAATTCACAATGCATGAAATGCCTTTTGTTTCCAAGGTCAGCATAGAAAGTTTTGAAATAAAATCAGTTCACTACTTTGCAGCCAAAGTAGTCCACACTCTGTCTTAATAACATTTCCACCATTAAATACTGCACGCTCGAACACTTTACAAAGAGTGAAGAACAGACTCCTCTCTCTACGTTTAATAACCTGAAGTATTCTCCACCTATAAATAGTGCTTGAAGTTGAGAGACACGGAACACGATATTTAGTAAATATTTTCTCTTCAGGAACCGTGAAAATGAAAGGCAGAGATTTGAAGGAACGGCTCCAAATGGTGTGAAGTCAGCATCACAGTGACAGCTGGAAAGCATATTGCTCTGCCTCTCCAGCATTCATCCTGTTGGCTTTTTGTGTCAGGAGTGGTAAATCCCTGCTATTGCCTTCTGATTAGAAAACACTTCATAAGACATTAGAACCATTTGAAATGACAAGGGAGAGGGTTGCTTTGCTAATGGATTCCAGATTTGGTTGCAAGGCTAGCTTTTAATTAAGCTCAGTCTATATCTGATTGATAATTTCTTGGTTCTGTTATTATGATGCTACCAAAGGGCACAGCCTGTTTCAGTCATTGTCTCTTCTAGTACTGTCTTGTTGCTTTTAATCTTCACCCTATGACTTACTGTTAAAACCTTTTCCCTTTGCAAGGGGAAGGAGAAGTGATTGAGATTCTCAGCACAGCACATGGTCCTTGGTGCAAGGAAGTCTGTGGAATCTTGGACCCCATATCAAAAGTCATGTAGCAGGGCTGCTCCATGGACCACTGAGACTACAGCATTTCTTACAGTCTCAATGTTTTTTATGGTCTTCAACATTCTACTTCTCTGACTTCTTTCAAAAGAATAGTCCTTTTGGTAGCTTGCTATACTGCAACTTGGACTAGCAAATTTCCCATTCAACAGCGCAGCTAGACTACAGATGTTAGTAATAAATTGAACATGGCAACTCTAGAAAAGCCCTAGAAGACAAGCAATCTAACACCTGAGATTCTCGAGGAATTTAGACCATCTGAATAGATCTCTGAGCATCCATTGAATGTCCCTAGTGCTCACACTATTCCTGATTTTAAGTAGTTAGTACCCAAGAGGTCACTTGTCTACCAATATAATAAATTATTCCTCTAAGATTCTAATATTTCAAAATTGTTTACTAGGCTCAAAATTTCTCAATAGCTAGCCTATGGCTGAAGTTTAACTGTGCAGGAGAAAGAAATGTCTGAATGTCCCTCATTTTAGTGCTTTCTAGAACTCACTTAAGTAAAAATTTGTAGAGTATGCCCTTAGAAGTGAATATAAAAATGCCAAATAACTGTGCAGTATGCAAAGTAAAAAACACTGGACACACTTGTAAATATTAATTAAGAACTGAAAACTGTCCTGATTCAGCAATACTCATTTTATGAGTATGCAAAGTTGATCTAGATGTTGCAAATTAGCCTAAAGAAGGAACTTGGCAGGAGTGAAATGGACTGTTTACTAGCCAAATCTCCAATATATTCTTACTAGCATCCTGGCATTTCCAGCACTGTTATAGTGTAAGGACGTTACCAAATTCTGCCGTAAGTGTGTTACCAGCATTTACATTTTTATAAACAGAGATTCAAATTTAGCAGGAATGTAGGTGGAATTTAATAATCCAGTGATGGAAACCTTGCACATCACAGGCAGGAGAAGTGGCTGACAATGAAAAGAGATTATTTTGCCTGCAGAAAGGAATGACACACATAGCTGAGCTACTACCATCAAGACAGCTTTGAGCCCAGTGAAAGATAAAAGAAAGGTATAATCAGAGAAAAGTACTATAATTTTCCAGAACAAGATGGGGAGATTGATAAAAGACTATTTAACAAGACAAAGGAGCACTCCATTGTGGTGCCTAGCACACATGTTCATGCACAGACATTACCTCCTTTGGAGGTTGCTCGTGGCAGGTGGGGAACCATCCTGTGACGGAGCAGACTGGCAACCCCAGTGCTACCACATGGAATCTCTCTGCAGTGCCCACACTCAGGGGATCAGACCCATTGCTTGTCTTCTCATTTCTTCTCACAAACCCTTCTCATTGAAGCAGGAAGATTCTCCCATCATCTCTTATCTCCTTGATATGAAACCATTTGATCTGTCCCTATGCTGCTAAGTTATAAGAAATCTGGTTGAGACTCCCAGGCCTAGAGATACTGTGACTATCCTATGTTTTTAGCAGCCACCTACTCACTCTTTTTACCTCTGGTATCTTCTTTGCTGCCTGAAGTGGTAGACTGCTGCACCCTTTGCACGCTGCAGTGTGAAAATAAGTTTAGATAGGGATTTCAAGGAAGTCAGTGTGGTTATGCAGAAGTTTCTTCCAGATTCTCCTTAACAGCTCTTTAAGTGTAACTGTTAAATTTAGTAATTGGTGAGATGGTTTGTTAGCTCTGTTCTGATGCTTTTCTCTTAACTGGACTAACAATCGTAGAATAATAGAATCATTAGAGAGTGGAAGGGATCTCAAAAGATCATTTAGTCCAAGCTCCTTGCCACAGCAGGATCACCTAGACCAAGTCACACAGGAATATATCCAGGTGGGTTTTAAATGTCTCCAGAGTAGGAAACTCCACAACTCCCCAAAGCAGCCCGTTCCAGTGCTCCATCACGCTAATTGTGAAGAAGTTCCTTCTCATATTTATATGGAACCTCCTGTGTTCCAGCTCACACCCATTGCCCTTTGTCCTATCACCAGATGACATTGACAAGAGCCTGGCTCCATCCTCCTGACACCCATCCTTCACATATTTATAAACATTAATGACTCCTCAGTCTCCTCTTCTCCAAGCTAAAGAGACCCAGCTCCCTCAGCCTCTCCTAATAAGGGAGGGTGTTCCAATTCCTTTGTCATCCTTGTTGCTCTGTGCTGGACACCCTCCAGCAGCTCTGCGTCCCTCTTGCACTGAGGGGCCCAGAACTGGACACAATACTCCACATGTGGTCTCACCAGGGCAGTGTAGAGGGTGAGAAGAACCTCTCTATCTGCTAACCACCCCTCTTCTGATCCTTCCCAGGATGCTGTTGGCCCTCCTGGCCACAAGAGCACATTGCTGGCTCATAGTCATCCTGCTGTCCACTACGACCCCAAGGGAGATTATTGTGCATTTTAGTATGCACACACCCTTTAGAGCAGTGGGGAGCATGAATAGTGATAGAATTAGAGGGGAATTAATGGTTATGAAAAATACTGCCAAATAAATACTACAAAACCACTACTAAACAAAGGCTCTTTGGTTTTACGTAGTGCTTCCTAGTGTGAATAAGGATACCAAGAGCTGAGGATGGAAGATGAGGCACAAAATGCTACACTAGAGATGTTCTCAGAATGTTTCTAAATGAGCAGAGTTGTTAATTTTTTCACATCTATTTAATTTTCAGTTAGCAGAATGCAGGGAGCTTTTCAGACAGCAAGTCAGTTGTAGGGCACTGAAAATGCACTTTTGCAAATGCAGATGAACATTTAATTGTAAAGAAGTTCTGTACAAAAGTTTTTCAACAATCCAAAGGGAGAAACGTGTGCAGAAGGGGGTGGAATCTTGAGCAAAGTCAATCAAATTGCAACAGCTTCTCCTGTTTAATTAACATATATTTTTGACTGTAAGGTAATGTCTGGCAGTTGGAGTAAGCAAAAAATACCAAAGCAATCTCAGTGTTGGCTCTTGGTATGCTATGAGTTTGTTGAAATATCTGTTCTCTTTGTGGTTTGTAACCAAGGATTTACATGTTCACATTGTGGCCTCTGTTTTGCTTTGACAGTTTCATGTCTCCCTCCTCTGAAGGTTTTTTACTATTGTTCTTTCTTAATCTTAGTTGGATTGATTGTTGCATAATATTCCAGTTTCTCAGTCAAGTTGTACATCAATGCAACTGGTAATACTGTCGTCTTCTTTTTTATGTTTGGCAGAAAGAGAAATAATTCTTGATTAATTGTATTACAAGATTCTTATGAACATACATTTTTGCACTTCCCCCTATAATAATGCAAACATATCTTCCTATCAAATTACATGCCAGGGTACATCTAATTAGGTTTAGATTCTATAGATAAAATTCAGCACTTTTTCTTGATAACCTAAATGCATAATGCTGTCACTTTCCACTCCTTTATACTCTGATATAAAGAGCACATTGTACCCCTAGATTTCAGAAAATATGTTGGAACAACTTGGATAGCAAGAATCTATTTCAATATTTATTTAATGTTCTCTGTGCTGTAGTGAAATCCACAAACACAATCTTGGGATATACCAGATGAATCAGACTGGCAAGAAGCATATTAAATTGATCTGTTATCAAAATGAAACATGCTGTACTGCGTGCACAGAGCACCACAAATAGCTGGCTCCCAAAAATAACCATTAGGTCTTCAGTTAACAGACTGTTCTTACGCATCCATTTCTGTCCTTTCATATCTTGTATTTCTACTTGTTATGTGGATGACCGTGGTTGAAAAGAGGTTGAAATATTCTCTATGTCCCAAATCTAACCCATGCCCACCTCAAGCCTGGACATTTCCATTCTTGCAACCAGCATTGAAAGATGCTTTATTCATTCTGTGAAACACTCCTTGCTGCTCTACGATCACTCTGTGACCTGCCTGTGTCAGACAGCCATCTATCTGTCTTCCCTAGAGGAGACTGAAAATCTCCTCTGTCCCTCAGGTTACAGTCTCTGCTTAACTCATTGACACAGTATTTATTGCAAGGTCAGAAGCAGCAGCATCAACCAGGAAAAGACAGCCACTTGCAGGTAGCTCAAAATTCAACTTCTCTGGGATTAAAACTTTCAGTAATTTGTATCCTGCTTGAGCAAGAAGGTTGGACTTGATGGCTTTTGAAAGGCCCTTCCAACCCCAATAAACTGTGTAACAAAAAAAAAAAGGGGGAGGGGGGAGTTCTACAGAAGCCACCTCCTTTTTGTCACAGTCTATATATCTTGCAAGAGTGTATGGAGGCAATGAAATATTCTGAGACTGGTCTGCTAAAATCACACCAAATCCCTACTGGCAAAATGGATCCTTCAGATTTTTTTGATTTATTGTACATCAGTCACATTATCTTGTGTTTCCAGTAAAACTGACATAGCAGGGTGATGCCTCACTTATGCCTTGAGTTGTACTCAGTCCTTCCATTTAATTGCTTGTGAACATATCAAGTGATACATACACTTTTAAATTTAATTTGGTGAACTGAGTTGATGTCAGTCTTCTCCCATTGGTGGCTTGTACACCTTTCCTTGCTTTGCCTTCTCTCACGTGGCACAATGTCCTCGAGAGGAGTGCAAACATAAAGTCTGGGGCATGATGCTAATATACTGTAATGAAATTTTAAAATACAGACAAGCAATCAAAATGTGGGCAAATGTAACTTAAATTTAAATGTGAGCTATAGATTTGTTTCCTTCTTATCTAGAATGGCAAGGAATTAATTTTATTCTGCAAGATAGCTGTTTTTAAAAACTGGTCCAGGAGAATCTTTAAAGTAACGTGAATCCTACTGAATTTAATCCTATAGGCTTTCTTGTTTTGTTAGTAGCACATACTCTTATGGTCAGGGCTATTTTAGGGTGGCTGCTGTTCTTCAAGAAGCTATTGCACTGGTAAAAAGTGAGATATACGTATAGTGGTTTTCACCTGCACAGCCTATGTTATATTTTTGTCAGTTTCCATCCCTACCCCCTTGTAGCTTTTATTACTATGTAGGAGGGTGACTTTAAAGTTTTATCTGTTAGAAATTGAACTTTCTCTGAAATCAAAGTGTATTGAAAAAAAATGCTAATTAAAAAAGAATCATTGAAGGATGTTGAAATAAATTTGAAATATTTTCCAGGAGTATCAGTATGTGAGTAGTCAGGCTGATGTATCTAAGAGGGTGTATCTAAAGAGTAAAAGTCTACACAAGCATAGCTCTTGCTGTGGTTAATGGAGAGAAAAACAGACTTTCATTGTAATGTAGCCGTCTAATGTAGAGCAGATTCACTGTGTCCTAAACATGCCTGTTTCTCTCAGATGATGATAAATTGTGCAAAGGGACTCAGTTGCTTGAACACAGGCATTTTAGATACCTGAATTGCAGCTGACCTCCAGCTGCTACTGCAAAGGTTGCAGATCATCATATCTCCTACCCCCGTGAAGGCATTTTGGCTATCACACAGTGTCTAAAATGTCACCATATATCTATGCTTAGGTGGCTGAATGTCTCTCAAAGTTTATTGTTTCACTTCATTTAATTTTCATTTGAAATTGCTTGCATTCCCTCTTGATGTTACCAGGGTTCAAGTTTTATTTCCATCATCTTGGTATATGCCAGAGGAACTTTTCAATTGCTCCTGGCCACTGAAAACTGTTTATTTCCCTACTATTTGCTGCAAAGGCGGATCTCAATCACTCTATGCTGCTTCTGTGGAAAAAATAGCATCCCTGATAACACAAAACAAGAACAGGTTGTGATATTGGGTACTCTAACATGTAGTTTTTAATGATCTCTAATAGAAATAGCATGTCTGTTGTTTGTCAAGTCAATTCAATCCAGCTTTTCATTAGTTTTGGGTATGAATAACACGTTTATTTAACGCTAGAAGCTGTAAATTTGTAACAGTGGAAGACAGCTTAAAAGAAAAATATTAAATCTGTTGATCTTCAATGTAATGTGATAAAAATCTCAGTTGCTTAAACATCTCATAGAACCACAGAATCATAGAATCATTAGGGATTGGAAAGGACATCAAAGATTGTCTTGTCCCCTCACCACAGCAGGATCACCTAGACCAAGTTACACAGGAACATATCCGTGTGGGTTTTAAATGTCTCCAGAGAAGGAGGCTCTACAACCCCCTTGGGCAGCCTGTTCCTATGCTCCATCACCCTAACTGTGAAATTCCTTCTGATATTTATATGGAACCTCCCATCTGGGCCCATGGGTTTGTGTACATCTGATTTGCTCAACTTATCCCTAACCCAGTCCTCATCAGCCATGGCAAGCTCCTCTGTTGCCTTCACTTCCACTGGAGCCTCATCAGTCTGGGGCTTGATATCAAGACAGCCCCCAGAAAGTATATACAGAGAGAAAGAAGGTGTTCAGTATCTCTGCTTTATCTGTATCCTCTGTCTCTAGGGCACCCACGTCATTCAGCAGGGGACCTACATTACCTCTAGGTTTCGTTTTACCTGCAATGTATTTGAAGAAGCTCTTTTTGTCGCCCTTGACCTCTCTTGCAAGGTTTAATTCAAAGGAGGCCTTGGATTTTCTACTTGCATCCCTACATCCTCTTACTAGACCCTTATAATCACCCCAAGTGGCAATCCTTGTGCCCCAGAACCCTTTTTCCCCTCTGAGATAAACCTCTCCCATGTGTACCTGTAAGATCTAGTATCTTACAGAACCAGTCATTAGCAAAGAACCCAAAGCCCTCCCACTAACACCAGTCTTGTAGCCAGGCATTAATGGACTGAGTCCTTGTATTCCAGCCTGTGTCCTCACCCCAAAATGGAAGAAATGAAGAGAATACAATTTGTGCCCCAAACTGTTTCACCAAACATCCTAATGCCTTAAGGTCTTTCTTCATTCCCCTCTGGCTATGGAATGCAGCTTCCTCTCCACCTGTCTGGAAGATCAGCAGTGGGTTATAGTCAGCTGATCTCACCAGTTAGGGAGCATCATAGTGATATCCTTGATTCAGGCTCCAGGTATTCAGTAGACTTCCATATGATGAGAATCAGCTCTGCATACTGGGTCCTCAGTCCCTTTCAGGAGTGAGTCTCCAATAACTTGGACCCTTCTCTTCTTTGTGGAGGTTGTCCTGTAGCAACCTGGCTAGTTCCACGAGAGAGTTAGACCCTCAGTGGCTGCCCCTTTACTCCCCCGAGATTTCCCATTCAGGGAAGCCCCAGATCCCCACAAAACCTTGATAAATAGCGTTCAGGGTCTGGTGCTGTTGAAGCTTGGCACGGTCTGGGTGCAACTTCTGGTTTCTCCACCTGCTAGTTTCTCATGTCTCCTCTGCCTCTTTTTTTTTTTTTTTTTAATAGATGAAATATTGATTTTCTGTAGTGGTTCTCTTTCTGTTTTATCAGATGACTGTTACGATGTCCTTCCCTGTAGTGCTCAACAGAAGGTTAATGTCACAGATCAAAAGCTACAGCCTGACTATATTATGTCAACTTAGAATGCCCTCGTCTTGCCAATTCATTTTTATGAAAGCTTCCACCTGCATTTACCCTAGCTAGTAATGAGACATCACATGGTGATGTGAAGGAGGAACCTTGTACTCTTAAGGTATTTTCAGTAATTTTGATTGAATATAATACTGGAATATCCCTACCTAAGTTTTTTTCACACCTTTTTCTCTGCTAAAGACATTTTTAGGGATATGCTGGTAAAATCAGTAAAATCTTGTTATGAAAAATCTGGCATATACAGCCCTCTTAATAGAGGTATACAGATATGGATATAATATGATGATTGTGTATGATCTCACACAGCATGTAAGTGGGAGGAAAATGCTGAAGATAAGTAGTATTCTTCACTTACTGTAGCAAATGCTGAGGTGCTCTCTCTCGTCATGAAATTCCTGTGTGACTTGGTCTAGGTGATCCTGCTGTGTCAGGGGGATTGGACTAGATGATCTTTTGAGGTCCCTTCCAATCCCTGATGATTCTATGAAATCTTTTTAATATTTTGCAGTATCTGGGCATTTATAAATTCCCATTTCCACAGGAAGACAATACATTTTCTGAAGTTTCTTTGGGGTGTAGGAAATAATTCAGGTTTGGTCTGGGATTAAAATGAAAAGTTATCACTAGTAAATATTACTTGTATTATCAAACTCCAAGTATTCTAGACTGAAGATTGCAGATAGGAACCATTAAAACAACCACCCAACTTATTTGCTCTTTTAGACAAAATTATATGTGGGTACTTCCTATAGTCTGACTTTTTTGAGGTTGATTGATAAATTTCCACAAGAAAAGTTGAAAATTGTTCCTTATCCAAATAGAAAATTGTTGTCTGTTACTTTATTTTTCTGTCAATTTACTTGTAGTGCAGCAAACATCTTGCTTTCTCGGTGCTAATTTTCAGTACCAAGAAACAAGGCAGCTGTTTTTCAAACAGTATGTTAATACTACTTAATCACAGCTCATCCGTGAATATGAAGGGTGATTTTTTTTTTTGGTCCAAGTTCAGAAAAGGAGGATTCAGAGGAATTTCCTGAATTGGTTCATCAATTTCATTTCATGTCTTTTCTCACTGACAGAAGATTTTCTGTGATAGTTTTGGTTTTACTTTCCATTAGATCATATCTTGTCATCTAATAGAAAGTTTACTAAGAGCTTGGCTTTGAGATTAGTTCAAATATGGTATTCGTTGAACACACTTAATCTTCTGAATTCTCTGATATTGATCTACAGAAAGAGAAGCTTATGCCTTTTGATGGAGACTTATTTCTTTAGTCCAAATTGATGATGACCCTTATCCTTTCATATTGTTGACCAATTTTCTCCTCTGCTTTCAGGGCCAGTACAACATCTTGATAAATACTGCATTACTAAACTTCAAGATAAAAGTTGTCATTGCCAAGCACTGCTTCTTGCTGGTATAGAAGCATCTGTAGCATCCACTTACTCAAAATAACATGTGGATTCCCTGTTTCTGTTCACAGACCAGAATTTATTTGTGTTTTCAAAATGTACTAACGTAGATTTTGATAAATAATTACCCACCACAAAGCCATTCATTTTGCAAACGGGAGCAGAATGTTTGCTTTTAGTCAAAAAACACAAGGGGGCAGTTTAGGCCAACTAACAACGGTATTGTGAAACACACCGAGAGGTGCAGTTGTACAAAAGTAGGCTTTCTTTTCTGAATCTTCAAACGAGTGTGCACACACACAGAGATTACCCTTAGCACCCAGAGTCTTTCAGTCCAGACTTGCAGATAGGAAAGATAATAACATAGAATGTATTTTAAAACAGAACAGTAAATGAAGGGAAATGAGGGAAGAAACAGCTTATACCAGCTGGGTTTGTTGGAAGGACCTTTCTCAACAGTGTTTTCCTTTTGTTCAAGAATTTACGTGCATCAATTAACAAAACAGATTAGACAGTGTTTCAGTTCACAGTTTTAATGTGATAAGCATTAGTGCAGCCAGCTGCACGAGAGCATCAAGACAAACTAGTTTATTACAATTTACCTTGTTTCCTGCAGAGTTTAAACCAAGCTTTTGCAGCGTAAACTGCTATACTGAAGGAGCGTCATGAAAAAGGCTGTGCAAAGAATGACTAGATGTGCCAGTTGAAGCCTATATCTTGCCATAAATACAATGCAAACAGCTTCACCCTTCTCTGTTGAAAGCACTCAACGTTTTTATTGTTGCATATTCTAACTACTTCACTGCAATACAATATCAATTTCCATAACACTGCGTAGCCGGGAGCAGCCCAGAATGAGTCACAGTTCTGTAAAAGCTTTCGGATACCTTGCAGCATCCCTTTGCTTTGTGTTAATTTCAAATGTACAGGAAAGGTAAAGTTACAGAAACACAGGGTTTTTCTTCATGATAGGATGACTCTTGGGAAACTGGGATAGGAATTGAGAAAGTTAACATATCAAAGTATGTCCCCAGGCCTACCTTATGTCCCTCTCACTCTTGGGTGTGTTGGAGGAATTGAAGCATGAATCCCCAGGAGGACTTTGGACTGACTTGATCAGTGGTAATTTTAGCATCTCCTGTTGCAGTACTCAAGGAGCAGGCAGGTATAGCACTGCAGGAGAACCTACAGTACTCCTGTGCCAGAAGGCCAGGCTGGTTTCAGCTCTCTGGTGTAATAATAAATGCTTTCAAATAAACATTCTGTACTGCCAGGCACTGATCTCAAGGTGGGACAGAGTTTGCAGCCTGAAGTCTTTGGCCGCTTAACAAGCGGCTCTAGCACAGTTGGATGTGGGGTGGGAGAAATCTTTAACTTCAAGCATAACTGTGAGCTGTCAAACTGTCAGCTTGGCTAAAGGAGAAAATTTCTATTATTTCGGTATTTGCAATGATCTGAAATTATTTTTTGATTGGATTACCCTTCTGTAGCTGGAAGTTTCTCTTTCCTTCTGAGAAGAGTGTCCTAAACACAGAGGGTTCTGCATGAGTCCATAAAGCCAATGGTACACAAAGGTAGCTCTCTGCTTGAATCCCATGACCATGGGATTCTTACTGACTAGATTGTTTCCTGTGTTGATTGTAGAAAGTGCAGAGCACTGTCCACACACGCACAGTGGACCACTCTTAAATCCCTCACTGAATCAGAGATGGCTCTAGAGACAATGAAGTCATGATTATTTCCTCACAGTTCTGCAGTCTAAGTTGCTGCATGATGATTAAGTCAATGACTAATTTAGTAGGAATCCACACAGTAGCATCATTATTGTGCAATTAAAAGCTCTTAAACAGAATATTCAGATTAGCATTAGATCAGAATATTCAGCAGTAATGTATAGGGATAGTATTTGGTGTAGGTGATCCTGCTCTGGCAGAGGAGTTGGATTGGATGACCTTTTGAGGTCCCTTCCAATTCCTGGTGTTCTGTGATCCTTTGATTTTCACACACGGTGAGCCTCTGCCAAATTTAATGGGTCCTCAATCTCTCATATTTATTTCTTGAAGGGAATTTACTCCAATTAGTTTTTCCTTTTGGAAAGTTGATTTGTCTTTTATGGCATTTTTTTGAAATGAGGATAAGTATCTGTCAAATAAATAAAACAAAAACTACAGCACACACAGGAGTAGCTGGTAATTGTTGTCAATGACAGGATGTTTTTCCTGCACTTGGCCTGTTCTTTTTATACCTAAGAAGGGGAGTGAGAATTTCCAGTTTGGCAGTTTTTGCTTTTCTTCCAAAGTGTAAAGTTGTCTTCTGATTTGCTACCACCTACTCGCTGCTTGCTCTCTATCAGACACTTGAGAAATTGCTACAAACCATTTCCATATGTGATTTACTCTGTGTTTCCTATTCCAGGTGGCAGTTAATGTATCTTGTCTGCCACTATGAAATTTTTAAAAATGGCCTGAAAATGCTAGGAACAAACACTTGCAAAGATGGAGGCAGAAAAATAAGCTTATTTTATTTTCAAACTTCATGGGCTTTGAAAATCTCTCAGCCCACCATGTAGTCAGTTTCAGGATGCTTGAAGTGTCTTCTTTAAAAAAAAAAATAAAATAAAGCAAGTGAGGATAGAATAGCAGTGCTTAAGAATTTGTGTTTCCAGGAGAAGTTACTTATAGTGCAGACAACAAAGGTTTGGTGTTACAAATTTCCATAGACTTTCTAAACTTATCCTCTATTTTGCTTAAGATTATTTCCAACTTAAATTTACTGCCATCAGAAGAGTTGTAAGTAAGCTATTTCACCTAAGGTGAACAACAAAACTTTAAACTAATACAACTCAATGACTTCTAAAAGAACAAAGATACAACAAGCAAGACTAGGGAAAGCAGTGCTAATTCTGAAGAAATCTGTTGACTAGACCTTTGCATCTGGAAGTGGTGCAGACCAGGATCACTGAATGTTGCAGGTTGGAAGGGACCTCGAAAGACCATTTAGGTCCAACCCCACCCTGCTGGAGCAGGGTAAGCTGCAGCACCTAGTGCACTCAGACTGTCTCCTATCCAAGTACAAAACACACCCAACCCTGCTTAGCTAGAGATCATATACAGAGCTCAGAGACAGGAGAAAATAATAAGCAACCATGCGCAGCCACAGCCAGGTATGTTCACAATCACTGTGTTCCAAACCTGTGACTGTGAAACCAAGGCAGCAACAGAGAAAATGTAGAGACTAAAATATTAACAGAAGTCAAAATTAAATCTAGTAGTAATATATAGTTTTAGATGATGATGACACACCCAGTCTCTGGTTTATCTGCAGATGCCATAAATGCACGTGGGAATTGTTAGTTGAACAGATGCATCGTACAGGTATCAAGCTCTTAGTTCTTCCATGCTTAACCACCCAGCTTAATCAAAATCTTATGAAGAGTATTTTTGGTGGAAAGCCCTTAGTTCTGAATGCCTTGACATGGATTTTTAATGCACTTGAACACTCTGCCACTGACAATAAATAATAGTCTCTTTAGGAGGAAATAGATCATTTCAGCCTTGCTGTAATCATGTTGTCTTTCTTAGGTAGCTTTTCTTCTTTTTTGAAATGTTTTTATATATATTATAGATAATTTTTAGATTGTTATGTAGATTTCTGCAGATAACATTTAAAAAAACCACTGTGGGATGGTTAATATTGTGAGGGAGATTGATTTAGTACTTTGTCAAGCCAAACGTCAGTGGAATGTCTATGGGAAAGGCTGGTGAAGAAACAAAAGACTATACACATAATTCACTAGGTATAAAGTGTCCTAAACCTTAATACTACTAAATACTGCTGTACAGCTCCCATAGACTTTGAAAGGAATTTAGAGTCTTCAGCATGTCACAGTAGGTCTGTAACATCTATCTTCTGCTCTTTCAATTTTTTTGTGACGTTCTTAGTCTTAACATTTGTTCACCATTTCATCCCTGCCATCTCAGACTTTCAGTATTCCTCTGTCTAAATCCTCAGTCATATGGTGATAGTCCTTCAGTGTGATGAATAAATCCATTCTGCCAATCTGAACAATGCGGTAGTAAATAAAATTGTTCAAATTCTTTAATAATAGTTCATTTCTGGAATGCAGAATGTTCTCTTGATATCGACCAGATGGTGTCTAAATAAGAAAAAAATTTTCTAAGCAACTTTTCAAGTCTTGGATACGCCATCACGACGTCAGCAGTATGAATTCTCCATCATTTTCTTTAGTGCTTTTGTCAAAATTCACACATGAGAACAGTGAAAATGTGAAACTCTTTCCAATAAGACTGAAAACCATTGTCCTGTTCTTCATTTTGTAATATTTGGTAGGCAAAAATAATTTTTGAAAGAACGCGTTTAGAAGCAGCATCTTTCTCTTTATTTCAGAATGCTGTCAGAATGGTGCAATATATAATCTATAAATAAATAAAAAAAGTTATTTGCCTTTTCCACCCACCTTTGTTCACGATATTTATGTTACTTATTGTGTAAGTACATTTACAGAATTGCTTTCTTTGGAAGTTTGGTCTCATAAACCAAAGCAATTTCTCTTTGATTTTGGAGTTGTTCCCTGAATGCTTTCCCTGAGAATGTTTCAACCATTATTAAAAAATTATAGTCAAGAGTATTGCACTTTTGATACATCCAAAACAAATAGCTTCTCAGTCACTGGGATGATTAAGTGATGGTGTTCTGGAAGAAATGCTCTCCAGCCTGCCGGGGAGCCATAAAACAGTGTAAAGAAAGGGCCATTTTAAGAACCATATTCATACAAAGTTGTAATACAATGAAGGAAGATTTCAGGACTTGTTAAATATAGAAAAAGTTTCAATCACTGAATGCATTGTGTTGAAAGGGCTTTCAGAGGTCATCTGGTCCAACCCTCTCAAACTAGATTTGGTTGCCCAGATCCTCATCCAGCATGACTTGAATGTCTTGCGGTATGGGGCGTCCGCCACCTCCCAATTTGATTAGATCTTTTAAACTCACAGGATACATGTATAAGGAAAGACTAAAAGACCTCTGAAAATGTCAATTAATATGTTTAGCACAACAAACTTTGGTTCACAGACTTGGAATTATTTAGAAATGCATCTGAAATGAGTGAGTCCTCAGAGTAAAGAGTTTGATTGTTCTAGGTTCCCTACAGTTGAAAGAGAAGAAAAAGAAAGATACTTAAAGGAGATGAACTGATCCATCTGTGCACTGTATATCTTCTTGTAAAAGTGAATCTTTTGTACCCATACAATGTCACTTCATTTCTAGCTTAGAACCCTAAATAAAGCATCTAAAAGGATAGGATAAATCTTCTGTTTTATGACACGTGTCGAATATCTTCTCTGTTACATAAACATTATGTCTGGTCTTTGACAAAGTAAAATCTTGCTGTTGTTCCATTAAGTACCTAAAATTAGGAAACGTTAATTATTTTCAGTAGGGTATGTCCTCTAATTATTCTTTCTTGTTTATAGAACTAATCCCTCATTCATATGTAGTGCTGGAGGCACATTAATAACAGTATTTTCTTTCAAGTAAGGCGAGAATGCAGTTTTTACAAGCTGTGTAAACACTACTCCTTAAAAACAGGAGACTCTTCCAAAAATCCAAGGCTGATGAAGCAGTTCTTCCATCCCAGTTCTGACTCTGGCAGGATTTAATCCTTAAAGTTGGCAATCTATTAACGGATCCTTAGTCAACAAAATAATGCACGCATAAGCTCCAATGAGTATTATCCTCAGCACCGAGGGTGACAAGACATACTGTATTTCAAACTCAGTAAATATTTTGGCAGTGACTAGCATATATCGGGTCGGCAGTGCCTTAAGCCAACATCAGAAAAGAATAATAAAGCAAACACAGCGTAAGCAGAAAACACAAGAGTATGCTCATTAGGGAGTCCAGTATTTTATAGCAGCATGGCATCTACAAAACAGGAGTGAAGATGAGGAAAAGACAAAATGTCAAAGACCAAATTGAATGGGAAACAGTAATTAAGAATTAGATTTGGAAAGCGTAAGCAGCAAAACTGAAATATTTAGTGGTGATTAGGGAATAATTTTTATAACAGTACCAGAATATAAAAAATTTATAACTATGGCTATGGAATAGAATAACACATTTTAAAATATCTCATCAGATAGAAACATTTTGCTTGAGATGAAAGGATATTTGTTTCCTGATTTTTTTTTTTTAATAGGATTTAGAAGAAAAAATGAAATCTACATAAAGATTGGGTGTTGATTCTCTATAACTTAAAAAAATAAACTAATTGTCCTGAAGAATGGTGAGGACACTTAGAAGAGGTAATCTTGAAACAGATTTACAGGTATAGGTTAGGTTATTTTATTAGAAAGACTTTAGAAACCATTTTAAAAAAATTACAAGTAAAAGCTTAAGTTTGTCTGATATTTTAATGACTTGTTAATCTGTCATCAACCCAAATAAAAGGGTGCATCTCAATAGTCATGAGTAGTCTTAGTGAATTGAGATATTTAGCCACATTTATTCTTTCCTGTAATTCCGAGGCAATAGCTGAAAGAAATATAGGAGGAAAGGAAAGTGAAACTTCTCATTGTGAAGGGTTAAAACTCCCTATGGTCTAAGAAAAGTTAGTCTTCCACTCTGCTTGTATCATTTACAGGACAATTTATCCTCTTCTGGAAGGATGTGTTTTTTTCCAAGGATAGTCCTGAGCAAGGATAGTTTTCCAAGGATAGTTCCAGTGACTCTGGAACAAGGGAACAAGAAATGTTGTCTGAGAAACTCTCCTGTGGCATTACAATTACAAACCCCTATGGTTCTAGAGAGATTCTGTGAGAATATTGTTGCTCTAGTTCACTGATCACAAATCTCTGACTTCTGATCTTCAACCAGTTCCCAATCCGCCTCACTATCCAATCATCCAATCCACCCTTCTTAAGTTTGGCTGTGAGGATGCTGTGGGAGATGATGTCAAAGCCTTGCTGAATGCCAGGTAGACCATATCTATTGCTTTTCCCTCATCTATCCAATGAGCTGCATCTTCATAAAAGGTGACCAGATTAGTCAAGCAGGATTTCTCCTTGGTGAATCCATGTTCACTACTCCTGTTAATCCTCCTTTCTTTCACAGAATTATTGAGGCTGGAAAAGACCTGTAAGTCCAGTCTGTGACCTAACATCACCACAACCTAGACCATGGCACTAAGTGCCACATCCAGTCTTTTCTTAAAAGCTTCCAGGGATGGTGACCCCACCTTCTCCCTGGGCAGTTCATTCTGGTGTCTGGTCACCCTTTCCATGAGGAAGTGCTTCCTCACATCCAACCTAAACCTCCCCTGGTGCAGCTTCAGACCCTGCCCTCTCAATCTATCACTAGTTGCATGTGACAAGAGCCTGACTTCCACCTGTCTACAGCTTCCTTTCAGGTAGTTAGAGAGAGCAATAAAGCCCTCCCTGAGTCTCTTCTTCTCCAGGCTGAGCAACACGAGTTCCTTCAGCCTACCCTCATTAGACTTTCCCTCTAATCCCTTCACCAGCCTCACTGCTTTCCTCTGGACTCACTCCAGCACCTCAATATCTTTCTTGAAGTGAGTGGCCCAGAACTGCCTCCGGTACTTGAGGTGAGGTCTCATCAGTGCCCAGTACAGGAGGAAAATTTTGTCCCTAGTCCTGTTGCCCACACTATTCCTGATACAAGCCAGGATGCCATTGGCCTTTCATGCCACCTGAGCACACTGCTGGGTCATGGTTAACTGGTTGTCCACCAGTACTCTCAGGTCCCTCTCTGGCAGGCCGCTCTCCAACCACTCATCTCTCAATCTGTAGCTGTAGGGGATTGTTGTGGCCAAAATGTAGGACCCTGAACACGGCTTTGTTAATGGCTAGGAGTGGAGAGGAGGCTGACCAGTCAGTAGTCACCCTGTTCCTCCTTCTTGGCCTTTTGGAAAACTGGAGTGACACTGCTTTTCTCCAGTCCTCAGGCATTTCTCCTATTCTCCAGGATGTGTCAAAGTTGATAGAAAGTGTCTTAACAATGACTTCTGCCAGTTCCTCTGTACTTGTGTGTGCTTCACATCAGGGCCCAACATCCTTGTGTCTTTTGGTTTATTTTTTTTAGACTAAACCTCTTAAATTTACGAGAAAGCAAGGAATTTTCAGTTCCAATTTAATTTATTGTAACTTTATGTCAGAAAATTGCTCGTGTCTGCAGTTATTCTGCGTTCGCACTTGTAGCTGACCCAGTTGACATACACAACTGTGTCAGCTGTACCTCTGTGACCTAGAGCAAGTGGCTCTGGAACCGCCCTGTGGCAGATATCTTCCTGCTCTGAGTGTCACACAGGCAGCCCCCCTGCATCTCGTGGTGCAGTACTAAGCCTAATTCAGACTTACAGAACGGTGTAGTCATGGTGTAGTCATGTACTAATGCTCCAGCAGGATTTGGATCAGCTCTTCTGTCTCCTGAATGGAGTGTGAAAATGGATTTAAAAGTAGCCTAAGAGAATGTTGACCGTTAGAATGTTGAAGACAAACAAAAATGTGCTCATATTAGACCAGAACAAGCTATGTATAATTTATCTTCCCACACAGTCTTGGGATCATGGTTGTTTACTCTTGCACTACCTTGTGTTTCCTTATTATTTCTATCTCCACCTCTGGGCACCATGGTCCTTGCATTTAGCTACTTTATAGGCCTTCAGTCTGCAGCCAGCTTTTTGTATGGGATACAGCTTTAGGAGCAAGTGAGTTTCTGGCTTCATGATTGCTTCTCTTGGCTGTGGATTGCCCCTCAGTCCTGCGTCCCTACCTTTCCCTGGAAACCTGATGAATTAACATTCTTGTCATGGAGCAAAAAAACCCTCCAAAACCAATAATGGTTTTTTTTTTTCCTCAAAGTCATGAGTGATTTTTGTTTTGTCAGAAGGAGCTAAATGAAGTGTTTCTCTGTCACTACATTTACAGATAAGAATACATTGAAAGAGAATTCATGCATCATTTTTCAAACACAAAAGCTTAGATTTAGTGTCCTTTAAGTAAAATTAAGTATTTATCTCTCTTATATCAATTTTCCATTTTTCTTATTGTATTTTTAGATCAGACTAAAACCTGTGGCTTACATGAGATAGCTTGGTTTAGATGGAAATGGTAGAGTAGATTAATGGTTGGACTTGATCTTAAAGTCTTTCCAACCTAAACTATTCTATGACTTACTCTTGACAATACCTCTGACTACTGTGCATGGGTACTGAACATCACTGAGCTGGCTTTTTTAGAAGCCACAAACTTATGACTGGCTTTCCAGCACTGTCTTGTTAGAAACTATTAGTGAATGCCATTTCTGCTTTTTCAGGTCATAGTTTATTTATGAGAACAATTGATTTAGCAATACATAGCAGCATCAAGCTTTGAATAGATTACACAGTCCATGCTTCATAAATCACATTGGTCACACTTTCTCACCTATTACAGAAGGCTCAACAGTTCTAATATTTTCCACTAACAATAGTGGATGCCCCTATGATAATTACCTTAAAAACCAATTACTTAGCTTTTGTAGGTTATCTATAGACAGGTTTTTAACTGAGAGTTTGTATACAAAAAGACTTCTTTCCCTAAATGTTCTTGGAATGAAGTATATCAGCAGCATTTAACACTAGGGAACACTATGGTTTTTACAGCAGTATAGCTTTCACAAGAGTACTACGTGTTCTGCAAAGTATTTGTGTTCTTCACATATTATCTGTTGTGGATGATGTACTGAAACTGATATGTTATATATTTATTCCCACTTCATTTTGGGGCTGACATCTGTAGCATATATTTTCTTTCTTTGACTTTACCAATTACCTTAACCCCAACCTGCATGAATGTAATTTTCTGCATTAATGAGAAGTAGCTGTCTCTGTGAAGAGTCTGAACCGAGTAAACACTGTCAGCTGCGTCAGATGGTGGTGATAAACACATCTCACTATTTATTTATGGCTGCTGGTGTGGAGAGAATTCTTCATACCTATTCAAATGTCTGTTTATTTGCAAGTGAAGGGCTACTGTGAAGTCCTAAAGACGGAGTGAAAAAGCATTCTGAAAACAGTTTCAATTAGGGAAATACCGTGATGTCGGTACGTGAATTTTGTCTTGTAAGAAGGTTGCAGATGCTATGCTGCAGATTCTAGTTCTGAATAGGCACTGCAGTGCAGTAACAAAGAGTACAAATGTGACCTTGACAACTATCTGGAGTTACATTTTATTCAGAAATTAGGACTAGTCGATGCTCAGAACTTCTGGACCAATTCTGTTTCCAAAATTGTCATTGAAAACATTCAGAATATCTCACAGAACAGAATTCATTATAGTTTTTCCTATTTATAGATGTATACATTTTGAGATTAATAGTCTCTGAAGAAAAAGGGAACACTGTCTGCCAGGAGCCCCAAGACCTTCCCCATGTATCTGAAAACTTACAGAAACTTGTACCCTTCAGTGGAAACCATCTACCACCAACCATGCACAGAGTTTAAAACAGAAAAAAGTATGTTACAAAATGGTTGATCAATTTATGGATGTCATTTGGAGACAGATGATGTTAGATGGTTTAAAGAGGACAAATTCATGGGCAGCATGTCCCTAAATATATGAGAAAAACTTAATATCAAGTATGTAATTTCTATTTTCCCTGTCATGAAATGTATGTGTGTTTTCCTTGAATAGTCCTACCATCGCTTTCAAAACCAGAACACTAGTCTAGGTGGATGCTAAGCATGAAACAGGATATTTCATAATGCAATTACTAATAAAATAAAATTAATTCTGTCAGCTCCTTATTTTGAGGGTAGAGTTGTCTAAAATAGCTCTCTGGGGAGTAGGAAGGGTAACTGGATAATACTTGGAAATGGGATTATCTTTAAAAATCCATCTGTTAATATTCTTATTCCTTCTGACATCTCAATATTATGTGGTTAATATTTAAGGGATCTTTCTCTACATGCCAGTTAGAGTTCTCACTGTAGCCAGTGGTTTTGTAGTTGGAATTGTTGTGAGGCACAGCGATTGAAACTCTTGTGGGTGGCCTGTTTAAGTTGTATGCCTAAAGAAGGTACATTGTACTAGGATTCACTCCCCATGGAAATGCTTTAAACAAACGTACAATTATTGTTGGCTTTGGCTGCAATAATTTTGCACTGTTTAGCCTCTGAAATACCTTGAAATACCTGAAACGTGGTTATTAGTGACTCTAAAGCAGCAGGCAGGTGGCCTTTTGTCTACTGGTAAATTTAAAGAGCTTACTAGTGCTAATTATTTTGAAACAGACTCCTGAAGTATTGTGCATTATTCCAATGAATAATGCAGGACTGGCAATTTATTGGCAGAATATTCACAGGAGTGTCATAAATCTAGAAATAGCATAAAAGCAGAGTGGGTACATATTTTAAAAGCATAGCTTGGGGAATCACATTAGGGCAACTCTACAAACCCTCTCATAAGGGTGCATATTTTTAAATATGATCAAATCAAGAGATTGTCAGTGAAAGGCTGAGGTATATTCGATGTATTATATGACAGCTAGGAGACTCAGTTTTTGAAATTGATGCTTGTGTACTAAATTCTGAGGGAGGGAAAAAAGACTCTCAAGAACTTACAAACAAAATATAGCTCCAAATAATGCTACACTGGGATAGAGTAATGTGCAGGTGAGCAAGAGAGTACCAAGAAGACGTGCCCAGCTAGTGCCACAACCTGCGTTCTGCAGGCAGCAACAGCCTGTATTTCTTGTCAGCAGCTTTTCAAAGGAGAGTGTAAGAAGAGAAACTGGAACAGCTAATAACAACATAGCTCTGGGGTTATATATTTATGCAGATGGGTTTCTAGTCTGGGTAAATGCTTATTGTGCTGCAGCATGAATGCTCTGTGTTCCTTCCATGACATTTGCCTATAGCATTAATGCATATCTTTTAGGTCTTCAGTGTCCGAAATACCCTATAATGCAACAGTAAATATATACAAAAGGTAGTACTTCCTAAAATGCTGATGTTATAGAGCAATTAAAAATGACAAGATAACAAAGAACCCCTGATTTGCATAAGGAAGCAAAGGAAACAGGTTAGTTGCAGAAATGTATTGAAAATTTTGGACAATAACCTATTTGAATGACCTATAGCTGATTTAAGGAGGTGAGGTACCATACTTTTTTGAGTTTACTACACCAGGACTTTGTTGACTTAAGAAATTCAGTCTAAGGCTCACAGTATCTTTCAGCACTTGGATTTACCACGAACATGTAGAAACTGTACAGCTTAAATACACTGCAGTAGCTCTATCCGATGAAGTACTTACAAATGGAAGAATGTGCAAGTAGGAATTCACATTATGGACATATATTTAAAACCTTTTTTAGCATTTAAGATATACTAGCATATACAAACACAATATATTAAAGCACCTAAGTTTTGAATAGAATATATTAGGTATAAATCACAAGCAGTGCAAAATTGAATATATGCAATTACTTGCTGTCATAGCATTGTGACTGCTTCTATAGAACAGATGTTTGTGTTCTTAGGTAAAAAACAACTTTATTTTCATTGTATGTTACAATGGACTACTGAGGTCCATTGTAGTTCACTGAGGTCAAACTGAGAGTCAAGTATGATTCTCACTTCCTTGCTGACATAAATACACTTTAAGAAATCAAGCAAATAAAAAAATCATGTACTCAGGGTCACTTTTTAGAAGCACTGTTAGGTTAGTATTAAGAGGCTTCTAAATTGATATCTGATAAAAAAAATCCAATATATTATTTTGTAAGCAATATATACCACATAGTGTAAAGGATCTTTTCCACTTGTGCCTAGAGCATGGGTCAGCATCAGAAGCAGTTTATATGCTTTAGGCATGTAAGTCTCTACCATGAAGGAATTGAAATATATAGACAAATGGCTTTAGAAGATAAGCAGTGTTAGCACTTCCACCTTAAGCAGATCAAGGGAACGATGTTCAAATTTTAGAATGCATTAAGGCTCCTAAATTCATTTTTAAGCAGTAAAATAAGTAGATTGTTTTTTCTAATACACCAAGCACTCATTCAGCCCTGTTGTTTGTTTATTATGGAATGGCATGATTCATTTTTATGCTAACCATTATGCAGATGCTGAACATGACAAGTATGCTGAGGAGATGTGCTTCCAGCACTGCCAGACAAGAGAGGATTTTCTATATTCACTTTGATACCAATGCTATACAGTAATAATACAGGTGGTAGGTTATGTCAGGGTGGTAATTAAGCAATTTAAATATTTAACTCTATAAAAACAAAGACAAAATAGTAAAGGTCAAAAAATTGAAACACCACAGCCATTAATGAAGTATAATGCTGGTCTTGTTAAAATGCTTCTGGGGGTTGTCATGGTCTAAATAATTAATAGAAAACCACATTATGAGCTGATTTGATTTAATTGTCTTAACTTTGTAGGAGAAATAACTGCAGCTCCACCTACAGGAATACTCAAACTGACCTGATGACTTGCCCGATGTATGCAGGGCACTGAAAGTGACTGCAAAGTCTGGTTTTGGTATTAGCATTTTACATGAAGAGTAGGTCTCTTTTATTGCAGTAGGTTTAAACCATAAGGCTCCTTATACAATAGACAAGACTACCAGTAGTGTAACCAAGTGAAAGCAGTCTGCTGAAAAACACTGTTTGAAGAAAAGTGTACAAATTTTTCCCCTTCGTAGTACAAGGCGTACGGCTTCTCCAAGAAATAAAACAGTAATTAGCAAGGCAGTGTTTTATTAAAGTGAGATAATAGCAGACAATATATGAAATTATAAAGGTATTATATTTTTATTAAGTATTAAAGTATTTATGCATGGTTGATCTCAATTTACAGAGTGCAAATAGCTGAACATTTAGCTCTTCCCATTTTAATTATCTGAACAATACAGTGTGCACACTAGTAAATGGAAAGTGTTTGAGAAAATATTTCATAGATATTTTTATTTCTATTTTCATAATTTTCAGTATCTTTTGCTTTCCTGTAAGTAACTTTATTCATGGCCAAAATACGATACAGTTCAGGATCGAGAATTTATAATGGATGTTTACATCCAAGGCTATTATTTTGTCCTATCTATTGAGCTTTAGTACAGAGATGCATATACAAGGTGTCGTTAGAAAAGGCTAGCATGACACCTTGGGTTTTCCTAATGTCGGGCAAGTCTGACTTTTTTTGGGGGTAAATTTTTGCAAATATTTCAAAAGCAATTTTCAGTCTGATGGGCATAGGGCTTTGTCAGTTGTTAGATTTGCTAACTACTTCCAGCTGGTAAAGATTTTTGCAGAGCTGCTGCATTTGTTTTCAGGAGGAAGAAGAGGGATAATTTGCACCAGAATATTCCTCCATCCTGAATGTGTTTGTAAGCTTAGATTGTATAATGATAGACAAAACTACTTTGAATATAAAGAAAAAGATCTGATTGAATTCTTCAGCATTTCTATAACTTTCCCTGAAACTCACTTTCACTCTCATGCTTTCTCTTGATCTTCTGTATTCTTTTCAATAGAGTTTCTTTGAGAGTCTAAAGCCTCTTGGAAAGCCTGCTGTGCTCTGCATGTCCTCATTCAGCATGCAGGATAGTGACTGTCATGACCATGATTCTAATGAGAATGTCCCTTGCAGCATTCTGACACTGCCATATTCGCAGGTGCCACCAGCCTCTGGAGGTGCCACGTAGTCTAGGCACATGGGTGTACAGAATTCAGATATAAAAGACTCACCATGTTACATTTATATAAGTAATAAAATTGGTGAAATACAGAGTTGGAAGTAAGATTTTTGAGCTTGAACTGAAAAGCCAAGTTCAGTGGCTGGCAGCTGCAATACAGGCCTGTCCCTGGCAAGTGGAGCCCTTTTTAATTTTCATCAGCACCAGGAAATGAATAAGGTGTCTCAAGACTTTCAGTGAAATACCAAGAGCTTTGAGATAAAGCATGGCATGCTGCCTTCAATTTGACACAAAGCCTGGGATCTAGGAGAACAGAACAGTCTGCCCCCCAGATTCCTAGTTTCTCAGCATCTTGGGTTTGCAGGTACAGAATACCCAGATTTTTGGGACAGCACACAGTATCTTTCTAGTTTTTCAGGTCTTCAACACTCTGCAAACAGGTTGTTGAGGTGCCAAAGCTATTATGTTCTCAGAAGCTCACAGAATAATGAAACCAAAGTACCATAAACTTTGTGCTGCTTTGGAAGCCAATATGATGAGTTACAAGGCAAATTTGGCTTGTGCTTTCATAGCCAGCTTATACCCAATTGTGACTCCACTTTTATTCAACAAATTTGTTCCTGAACCCATTATTTGTCGATATTCTAATTTTAGCCCAGAGGTTTCTTTCCCCTCAAATTCTGTGAAGAATGGCATATAGTAGAAACCACTCTGTAAACTCTTGAACTGCAGTCTTTGCTTTCTTTAGAAATGTTTCCAATAAATGCATAACTGAAATATCAAGCACCCAATATTACCTAGAGATGGTTCAAGGTATTTCTACCAGCAGAGATGCTGTGGATCACCTAAAAAGTAACAGAGTAAATTACACACACCTAATCACAAAAATATGATCACCACAGCTGTTCAGATGCCACAACATGTTGTATTTATAAGTTATCTGTGATGTTTCTATGGTCCAAGAAGTATAAAGGTAAAAATGACTCACTCATCCAAAGCCACAATCTGAATAAACATTGCTCTAATCATAGCAAAGCAAAATGAACAGTAAATGAAGAACAAGTTTTACAGTCTGGAGAGTTAATTCAAAAGGGAACATAAGGTGGAAATGAGGGGAAAAACTCAGTTTTGTTGTATGTGTTGGTGCTTTGTAAACTATTGCATTGTTTTATATTTTATACTGACAGAATCACATATATCTACCAACAGATAGAGAAATATATCCTAAAAACTGTCCAGTTCAGTGTTGCTTTAAAGGTCTCTAATTTGCTCAGAACAGATGCTCAGTATTTGAAAATTCCATAAGGCACTGTGCAATGGGAAATAGTTTTATTCTTTCTTACACTCACCCAGTCGCTACCTGACTTGTGGAAGTGTCAAAGTCAGCACACAGAATTCCACACTTAGACAACAAATAATTTAATCATCTATTTTTATGCTTCTTATTAACATTCCATAAAGTGCATTCACTGCTAGGACCGAATGCCCTATGGATTTAATCTCATTTAACTGAGTTGTTTTGTATGAAGCCAGTATAAATGATGGCTGTGGCAGAATCTCATTTGTAACCGTAACCGTGAGAGTTGATTCATACTTCTTTTTCCAGTTAGTTCCTAGATTATTTATTTTCCCTTTAATTCCTGGAATGCATCTGCATATCTGAAGTTGTTTCTTCCACATAAATGGAAATAAAACCTTGTTGGTTCATAGAACTAATAAAAAAAGTATTTAATAGAAAATAAAGATTTTATCAATTTCTCTAGCTGCTTCTTCTGTCTCAGGCTTTACTTGATCAAGAAAAACAAACAAGTCTTACTCTGAAAGTGTCTTGAAAAGCATTTGTTACAATTTTCTTTCCAACAAACAATGGCCTTGGTGTGTTTCTTTGTTTCTTAAATTTAGTATTTTTATTTTTCAATATTTATGCAAATTCTGAGAAACTGCAGTCAGTAAAATTCCCTTAATTTCATCTTTGTAGATGTTGTTAAAAATGGTTGAAAATAATAAAATAATCACGTTAGCACTGAATTTGAAGGGAGAATTCTCTTCAATTTGAAAGGAATAGAAGCGATCTTTCATTGTTTCAGTCATCTCACTCTGTTAATCCAGGTACAAGCAAAAATAATCTTCAAAGCTTAAATTTAACTCATTATGATCCTTTATTAATACATTTTATATGTTTCTTATTAGTAATTTAATACAATGAAGACTGTAGAGCAGAAGTTTGCCGCATGTGGAGCACTGCATGCTGAGGATTTGATGCTGCAATGAGACTAAGATAAGGCAATTCTACCTGCAAAACCTCAGAAATATACAACTCTGGAGACTCAGAACAGCATAGAATCATTAGGGATTGGAAGGGACCTGGAAAGATCATCTAGTCCCATACCCTTGCCACAGCAGGATCACTTCTAAGGCACGTTTCCCCCATCCTATTTCCAACAGAAACAACTACCAGTATGTAAGAATTTCCCAGAAACAAGTAACGCTGCTTGCAGAGCCGAGTGCTGGCAATTTGAGCAGGACTGCTAAGTGATGGATGTGTTGCAATGTGTGGTAAGAAATGGCTCACTATCATTTACTGATTTTGGTTAACAAGTCCTTTATGCTGGGTAGTAACGGTATGGTGCTAAGAAATGTGTATATTTTTGTCTTTTGGACCTATAAGGAGCTGTACTCGGTGGAAGGGAACAAATGTTCTCACTACACAGTTGAAAAAAGAAGTATGGTCGTGTTGCTGGGGTTCAGATTCTGATCTTGCATTCATTGAAGCTGATGGTAAAACTTCTAGTGATTCAGAGATGGAAGGATAGGTCCTCATTTGGGTTGCATAAGTGGCTCATGAAAGCAGATGGTGCTGTATTTTAATCCTATTTGTGAGCTTTTTCTTTTCTTTCTTTTTTGTACTCTTCTAAATCTGTTATTTTTTCATTTCAAACAGAAGGAGGGACAAAAAGCATGCCACAAACCATATCTGATTAATCCTCAGCATCTCCTCAGCATTTGAAATTGAAAATGTGAGATATAGCATATTTTCTTAACTGTGTTTTTTAAGTTCCTGTAAGAAAAAAAATAAAGGTGAAATAACATACAAGTCTAATATTACATTTGGGGCCTCTTTGTAGTCAAAGGATGTCTCTATATTGTTTTTGAGTTTTGTTTCATTAACAAATTTTAATCCTAAACTACATTAAGGCTTGAGATGATCAAATTCAGAGTTGTGCCTGCAACCCAAGTAATGACTCTCCGTAGGATACAAAAGCCACATTCATTTTAATGAAGTTACTTGTTAAGATTAAATCCCAAAATAAATATAAAGAGCCAAATTCATGTATCTGCATTTACAGACAGTCTGACTATATATTGGGACCACTGGCTAGCTCCAGTGACACTGTGAACCATCTTGCCCTGTATACTGTGATTACAAATTTAAACACAACACTGGATTTAACCCTCACCACTAACAAGCTGTTCCAGAACAGCAAACCCTAAACCCCAACAAAGACATCAGAACAACAGTACTGTGTTTTTGCCCAGTGCACATGATCAAATAATTTCCAGTAGACTTGATTAAATCCATTTTGACACTTTATTTTCATATTATCCAATAGCTTTCTTGGAGGAGGTAAGAATTAAAGTTAGTCTGTAGAATTTGTTACTGAAAGCCAGTGTGTACATCAGCCATCAATATTCATTATTGTTTCAACTATGGAGAGTCCAGTTCTGAAAATACATACGTGAGATTAGATGTCAACTCTCACTGGCTTTCAGGGAAGTTGATATCTCGTTGTCTGTGTAGGGCTATGTTATTTTAATACATAATTAATATTTCTAGTGTGTAATAATTATTACAAATAATAAATCATAATGCTTATATTGCCATTATGCTTAATGAATAAATAATACAATTCTAATAAATGTGTGTAACTTGCCATTTGTTAATATATTTTAGTCTGTGCTGTATAATATACTTAGAGATATACTCTTAGAGGTGCAGATAGGTTCAGAAAATGTGCAGAAAAGTGGAATAATCGACTGGTGAGACCACATCTGGATTATTGTGTCCAATTCTGGGCTCCTCAGTTCAAGAGGGATTTGAAGCTGCTGGAGGGAGTCCAGTGTAGGGCAACAAGGATGATGAAGGAGGTGGAGCACCTCCCTTATGAGGAGAGGTTGAGGGACCTGGGTCTCTTTAGCTTGAAAAAGAGGAGACTGAGGGGTGACTTAATTAATGTCTTTAAATATTTGAGGGGTGGGTGTTGGGAGGATGGAGCTGGTCTCTTCTCAATGTCATCTAATGATAGGATGAGGGGCAACAGGTGTAAGCTGGAACACAGGAGGTTCCATGTAAATATGAGAAGGAACTTCTTCATGGTGAGGGTGATGGAGCACTGGAATGGGCTGCCCAGGGAGGTTGTGGAGATGTTTAAGACCTGCCTGGACATGTTCTTGTGTGACTTGGTCTAGGTGATCTTGCTGTGTCAGGGGGATTGGACCAGATGATCTTTCGAGGTCCCTTCCAATCCCTAATGATTCTGTGATTCTGTGACATTAACAGCATAGTGAAAAACAATTGAGTGTTCCTCAGACACAAACTTGTGCATCTTCCCAAGTGTAATCAGTCTGTTTTCACGAGCTCTTAAAACCTGTTTTAAAGTTTTTCCTGAAAGCAAGCTTGAACACAAATACAAACATGTGTGGGCATGTGTGCATGCATCCAGTGCAAACCCTTTAGATAGTTATAACCATTTATGAGATCGTAGTCTTCTCCTTTCTAGATTAAACAGACCCAGCTCTCTCAGCCTTTCCTTATAAAGCAGTTGCTTCAGTGCTTTTAGTGAGAAGGGTCATCTTAATGGATCTACTCTGGACTCTTCAGTAGCTCCCTTTCCTTGTTGAACTGGAGAGTCCAGAACTGGATGCAGTATTCCAGATATGGCTTCACCAGGGCAGAGTAGAGTAGAGAAAAACTGTCTTCCTATTTATAGAGATGGAGAAGGTAGTTTACTGGCAAAGAACATTGTGGAAGTGTTGTTGCTGCAGCTGTAGAGTTGCTTAACAGCTGATCCTAAGTGGTATCTCTGAGCAAGATAAAACTTCTCACATGAAAAATATCCTGCAAATGAAATAATGAACAATGCAGGGTTCAATTAATTATAAACTGTAATTCCAGCACATTGCTCCATTTTCCTTCAAGTTCAATACACTAGCTATTTATAAATGTGCTACAGTTCCTGTCAAAACGCCGATTGCTCTCTGTACGCATACAGACATCTTCAACAAGGATTTTCCTTCTCCTTAGCTGCAGCTGCGGAGGTATTCTGGGATAGCAATAGAAAATGATTTTAAAGTAAAATGAAAGCACTTCTCAAACATTGTGTTCTCTCTTACAGCAGGAACATCTTCTCTCAGACTGATAAAAAAGAGAAAGCAATACTATTCCAAAGACCAAGCCATTAATGGCATCCTGACTTTTCTGTTAATTTAGATATGCATTTTAGTCCATTTCACAGAGGTTCTTTTGATGCTGGCAAAAGGATAGATTTCTTTGAAGGAAGAGCCATACATGAATCTATAGGTATATTCATATATATATATGTGTGTGTGTGTATATATATATGTGTGTATATATATATAAATAAAACTGTATTATTTTGCCAGCCACTATGTGCAGGTTAAACCATTTTGTGAATATAATAAATTCTGATGACAAGCCAGTGGGCTGACCACTGTCCCTTTCCTTTAGGCAACAAGATCTTGTTCTGCACTCACCAAGAAAAGTGCTTTTCTTTCTTGTTTTTTAAACAATTTCCACAGGCACTTTGTAAAAGCATAAGCCTTTGAATGGTCACACCTGTACATCTGCAAATGAGCATTCTGACCTGACACAGCATCTGTTTATTGCAAATTCTTTCTTTCCAATCTTAAAAAGTGTGGTTGTACCATTTGGTGTGAGTCTCAGGGGTGAGGCGAGCTGGACTGAAGCAGAATGTAAATGACAGGTTATTACCACAAGGTTGCTATTTCATTATCTGACATTCTTTTCTACAAGTGAGTACAAGTACAAACCATGTCTAGAGACTGTGGAGAGTACTGGAACTTGTACTGAATTCTAGATAATAAGTGATAGATGTGCTGCGCATTGAACAGAGATCTGTGGAGATATGTGCCGTGTTCCTGCAGCTGTCGTATGACAAAGTTGGGCACTGCTTCTGGTTGTTATCTGTAAAACAGAGGTGAGGTTTTGAAATGTTGTAGGGGAAAGTCCTATGTAAAATAAATCTAATGCTCTTAAAAAATTGAGGATAATATTCTGAACCCTAGCCCAGTCAATTTTCATGCCAATTTTTAAAGAAATACTGAACCCAGTATCCCAGCTAATTTTCTAGTCTTCTCTTCCAGAATTTCCTTTTCAGTTTTCTTTACATCATTTCACACTTTGGTGTTCTGTTCAGTGTTGCCATGTCGTTTGGCAATTCAGGCAGCTGCTGTACTTCAGTTACCATATATTTTCTTGGCCTAATTAATGGGTGAACTATGAGACTTAAATGTTCCTTAGTGCCCTTCTGAAGAACAAAAGACAGTGAAAAGGATCCATCCAGGACATTATCATATATACACTTATTTGCTCCTAAATTAATTGTCACTCCTTATAAATCTACATTTTCCACAAAATATTTAACTCATTTTTAAACAAATTCAACACATCCAGTGGCAAAAACCTCCCCACTGATAGCTAACCCTATTACGGAGATATTGCCTGGATAGATCAACTCTTTCCACATACTTTTGCTTGTCTTTCCTCCACTGGAGATGCATATTTCACTTAATTTAACCTCATGTTTCTTGTGATTGTAAAGTCCCCTGTAAATAGTCACTCAGCCTTGCATCTTACCTCTTAAAGGTAGCTTTCTCTGAGCACTACAAATCAGTGTACCTGTACTCATGCCGTGACAACCACGTTTACTGTGCACTGGCAGTGACAGCTGTCTCCAAATAGGAATGTAACATTTCAGTAATACAGTCACATTAAACCAATGATATCAAGGCTCCTGTTCATGAAAGTCCTACTGAAACACATGCCTGTGCACAACATTCTCTCTGTGGTGCCTCTGATGACAGCTAAGGGCATTGGCTAGTTTTCTTTCTGTATTATATGTGCATTATCATTATTGTGCAGATTGCAGTAAAACACTGAATAGCCTGGACACATTCAAATTGAGGTAGAGGACAGCGTCTTGGTCCCAAAGAAAGTAATCACAGATTTTCTTGTGAATTTCAATGCAGAATCAGAAATACAAGAGTGCTCCTGTGTGAAGGTTATATACGCCTGGCTTCGATCTTTCTGGTACTTGCAACCTGCTGCCCATTTTCATCTGTTTTTGCATGTTTGCCTTGGTGTACAACGACCAGCTCGAGCACAGCTTTCCCCCACCATATTGGGAAGAAAAAAACCCAAATTATTTCTGTGCACTATATGATGAATGCTGGGTGAATAGCCAACCTGGTCACTGTTTGTATACAAACACAGACGTGGTCCATTATGCTCACTGCTAGACCAAGATTCTCAATGTCATCTGGAGATAGGACAAGAGGCAATGGGTATAAGCTGGAACATAGGAGGTTCCATATAAATACCAGAAGGAACTTCACGGTGAGGGTGGCAGAGCACTGGAACGAGCTGTCCAGGGGAGTTGTGGAGTCTTCTTCTCTAGAGACATTTAAAACCCACCTGGATATGTTCCTGTGTGACTTAGTCTAGGTGATCCTGCTGTGTCAGGGGGATTGGACCAGATGGTCTTTCGAGGTCCCTTCCAATCCCTAATGATTCTATGACTCTGCAAACGGTATTCTGCAACTCTTACTCAGACATTCTTGAGTTAAACATCAAGTGCTACATTTCTGTTTTATTATGTATAAAAGAAAAAAAAATTATAAGAAAAAAAATGAAATCCTCAGGAGTTTCCCTCAAGCAATATTATATGTAATAAATTTCATATTTTACTCAAGTAGACTTAAATCTGTTGGCCTGTAAGCTTGGGGGTCCTAGTAAAGGACACTATTATCTCCAAAGAAGTTGTTTCTCAGTTTTGAAAAGTCTCTTCTGTTAGCTAGTGAGTAACTGAGGGAGTGAGAATTTTTCAAATTACATTCTGTGGCAAAAACAGCACATGAAAAAGTTTTTCTTGTTCTCTTCCCCAGGCCAAACAATATGTATTTTTCTTCCTGTCTCAAATGCAGAGATGGTGCAGCTATATTCAATCTACTGCCTTATTTTAAATAGATATTTACAATTCTTTTTCAGGCACTTTTTAGTCCTGCGTACCGTACATACTGAGCAGCTGAGAATAAAATGTCATTTGTTTAGCTTAGAATCATAATTACCCTCGAGGTTTTATTATTAGTACACACACACGCAAACTGCAAAGTTTCATTCTGGAAATATAACTAAACTGGTCTAGAACTCAATAATTGGATTGGATGATCTGATATAAGCCTCAGAGACCCCTGTGAGAAACGCAGGATAACAAAGATGCTGAGGATTCAGAAAAATCAGCAGTTTTCTGCATGGTATTGGAATAAAAAGAAATTGCATTCTGAATTTTAAACGTGAGATAAACTGTTACCTGAAAATTTGAGAGGAAATGTTGAAAACTTGGGGAAGAAGTTTCTTCAGTGGTGTCTCACAGTTGATTTTAGTAAAATGTTCAAGATGCACTTATTAGAATTTGGTGAACTCTTAATTAAAGCATAAAAGGCTATTATGTGAATTTACTTGCTGTATTGTTGTTTCTAAGTTTATGCTGTTCCTCAGTGTGCTACTACATAACGCCAATGGTACAGAACAAAAATGAAAGTAAAAGTACTATTCTGGCTTTTTCATATTGAAGATGGAACAAAAGATTTGTTCATAGCTTGAGAGGGTTAAAGTTCTAACAATTCAGTAAACTTATGTTTATATAATTATATGTATCTTCTAGTAATTCTAAACTTGTGGTAAGCATAAGATAAATGCAGAAAAGCATCATTTAGTAAAACTAAGAAGAGGAGGTGGATGCAACTTTCCACTTCAATATCTTTAGAACATCGATTGTGAGTGCATTGGTGGCCCGAAGAGCTTTTCATTAAAAATGGAATGGAGATCCATGATATTAAGGTAGAGTATTTTTTCTGATAATGTAAATTCCAATAGTCTATGCCCTGCAGAATAAAACTTCTACAGGTATATCAATGAAAAAAGGAAAATTAGGGAAAATGTGGAACAGCTTTGGAAGGAAGGGTGTCACATGGATATGGAGAAGGCTGAAGTACTCCATGAGTTTTTTATTTCAGTCTTCACTGGAAAACATTCAAACCATGCTGTTCAAGTCACAGAAGTTAAAGGGGCTGTTCAGGTTCATGACGGTGTAAAGAACTTGAAGTTTCATAAGTCCATGGGATCTGTGTATTTTGTCAAGTATTTGAGACTGTCCCACATGACATCCTTGTCTTTAAAACAGAGAAACATGGTTTTGATAGATGAACCACTCAGTGGACAAGGAATTGTTGCACTCAAAGAGTTGTGATCAATGGCTCAGTGTCAGAGTGGAGATCACTTACGAGTGGTGTTCCTCAGAGGTCTGTTTTGAGTCTGTTGTGTTTAACATCTCTGCTGGCAACATGGATATCAGCAATTTGCTGATCACACCAAGCTGGAAGGAAGGGACCCCATCCAGTGAGACCTTGACAGGTTTGGCAACTGGGCCAGTCCAAACTGCGTGAGGTTCAACAATCCCAAGAACAAACATTTTCTGGGTGGTGAATGGATTGAGAGCAGTCCTAATGAGAAGGACTTTGGGGATGCTGGTAGATGAGAAGCTTAACATGAGCTGTAAATGTGTGGGTGCAGCCCAGAAGGCCAACTTTATCCTGGGCTATTTTGGAGGCCACTGTAAGTTCATAAAAATGTAACAGTTTTTATGCAGAGAAAATTGGTAAACTGAGACAAAATGCATTTAATCAAACACTTACCAATTAGTTCTAATCTTTTCAGCTTTTTCTAAATCTGTATAGCCAGCTGGAAGTTCTTAGTGTTCACATCTTCATGACATTTAATAACTGCCAGGAAAAAAATTGTGTTTGTTGTGTTGGTTATTTTTGTCTACAGTTAAGGAATATTTGCTTTAAGGTTTTAGAGACAGGCTTACTATCCAAGACTTGGAACTCATAGATGCATACCCGAGTAATCTGTGTACTTATATGAAGCAATTGTCTCTGTGTTCTTTACACTGACTTCAAAGAACTTGGCACTTGGAAAAAGCCTGTGTGTGTGGTGCGTGAAGGAAGATCTGATAGAACCGGACAGCCTGCTGGTCCAGGTATGGTAATGTGTTTGTCTAAATAAACTGGAGAAAAAGGACAAACATACTGAAAAAGTTAGCAATAGCTTTCTAAACACTCTGTTTCCCTTCTTTTGGATGTTACAACATCTGGGGCTTTTTCCCTTCATGGCCAGCCCAGACGTTGTGAAGGGTTTTGGAAGTGGGGTTATTTTGTTTGTGATTTCTTTAGCTTCACTTCATGTGTTAGTTTGACATAGGGTATTTTTTTTTTTGTGTTTAAAACTTTTATTTTAAAACAATGCATTCTAAAAGAGAGAAATCATTTGAAAATCAAAGTATTTTGCTTCAGCACAGAATTAAACCAATTCAGTCACAGCAGGTTGTAGGATTTGCTGTTCCATTTTCAATTTTTCTGCTTTCCTTTTTAAACTTTGTACTCAAAGATTCAACTTATCAAGATGCATAATGTTGACCCAATATTATCAAAATTTTGAGTGTCCTATGGGTGGAATAATATAATACCAGAACTAGTCTTTCCATTAAAGATTTGGTTTCCATGAAATACTGTTTTCAGATAGATACCATTTTGTCTGAAGTATGCAACAACCCTTAAGGGCAGGCTTGCAATGTCCCTAGTACTGCATTGTCATAGATTCATAAGTATTTTAAGTCCTTCCAGGGCAATTGACATTGTCTCTCTGGTGATATTTAAAACTTTGGAGCACATAAGTATGTAGTAATTAGAAATAAATGGTCTAGATGATAATGTTTTTATTTGAAATTATGTCTATTAGCAACTGATGTGAATTTTATATTAATACCTGGATGTATCTAGGGTTTTCTGGAAGTCTGTTCTCTTCTTAGGGATGCTTGCTAGTAACTTTTCTTTGTTTGCTACTGAACAATTAAAAAAGCAAATTCAGCATTTAGATGCAAAGGCATGCAACTCTTGGTGAAGTCAGCAAGATTTGTATTAATGGAATCAAAAATAAAAGCATATCCTTAATGTTTTGAAACACAGAGCCACAAAAAATGGTTGGAGAGGGCATCTGCAAGTCACCGGGTCCAACTTCCCTCATCTGTCAGGGTCATGCAAAGCCAATTGCCCAGCACTATGACAATATGGCTTTTGACAGGAGATGTTTGAGTCCTCTGCTTAGACACCACTGGGATGCCTTGCCAATATTATACGTGGAG
The DNA here is from genome assembly GCA_013400115.1 of Rhinopomastus cyanomelas. NCBI lineage: Eukaryota > Metazoa > Chordata > Aves > Bucerotiformes > Rhinopomastidae > Rhinopomastus > Rhinopomastus cyanomelas. Next base: position 278,421 of record VXBP01004883.1, read on the forward strand.
AAACTCTTGTGATTTTTTTATTTCTAACTGGTATATTCTAGTATTACTTCTTATTTCATGCAGTAAAAGTGCAACTTTTAATCTTTATGATGTATAGGAATGTAGAGCTTCTAACACAGCCCACCAACACTATTACAGATATGATGGTACTGTTAATTTTTGTTCATATTAAGCAGTTACAGGATTTCAGGAGGAAGGTCTGTGTCTGTCAGTGTAAATTCTTATTTGAAGTGGTCACATGGAGATACAAAGATTAAATTGTACAGAATTAAGAAAGAAAAAAAGATGAAAAAGGAACAAGGAAAGGAACCAACCTTCATTGAAAAAGATTCAAGATTGTGAGATTAGGATGGCAGGAAAAAAGATCTTTCATTTAATACATGAAGGAATTACTTACAAAGCACCGAAGAGGAAAGTGAGATGGAACGTCCTGAAAGGAATTGTTACAAGTAAGGTCAGAAATAGGAATCAAAAGCAAGAAGGAAAGTGATATAAAGAAGTATTTAAGGATGAGAACAAGAAAATTTCATGGAATATGTAATGCAGGAGAAAATTAGTGAAGAGATTTAAACAGCTGACTCCCATAAGAGCAGAGAGTGAGATGCCATTTTCACTACAATGTTTGTGGGTGACTGTATTGTGTCAATTAAATAAGATGTTAGCACTCCATCATCTTGTAAGTAATTTTCTGTAACTCAAATTTTCTTAAACATCTGTTGCCCATGAAATATCTGAAATGTCCTTATGTATGGAATTGCACCAGATGCTGTTACAGATTGAAGCTAGGCCAATCACCAGCTAATGACAGACCCTAACCCACCCCAAAATGGAAAGAGAAAGGGAATAAGAGAATGAGATCTATGGATTGGAAAAGAAAAATAAAATTGTTGTAATGAAAATAATGCCAATTAACTTAAATATATACAAATGTAGACAATACCAATTCTGGACCCAAACCTCTGATGGTAGTTATGTCACTGCCACCACAGCTGCTGTGTCCCTTGTGACCCCTATTCTTAATACCTAATATAACGTAATGGAACACACTGCTGGTCACCATAGGGTCACCTGTCCTGTCTGCTCATCCTCACAGGTGCAGCCTCTCACTTATTGCACACCCAGTGTGGTAACACCCTAGGTTAGTGGTGACCTTGGTTCTACCATGGGAAAATATAAGCAAGAGCATTTTTGCAGATGAGTTCCTAATAGTAACTGTAAACATCAAGCATTATCTTCTGCAAATTGCAATTTGCTTCTGCAAAAACTTGCAGAACATTGTCGGCACAAATAGGCCATCAGCTTCAGAAAGAGCAGTTACTTAAACTGTTCCCTATGGCAGCTTTAAAACATCTCTTTTTTATTTCTAATCCATGAACAAAACAAGCCTGGCTGTGTCATTTAAATTAAAGTATTCACAGTTTCAGAATATTTCTGTGATAAAATAAGTAGATTGTTAGTTATGTTTATTTTAATCTCCAGCTCTTTGATTTAACTTCACCAATGATTACAAGATGAAAGTACCAATGCAGAAGCTATTATAATAAGGTTACCAATTTATGGGTCACTGAAGACTCATCAAGCAGCCCACTGTTTTATTTATTCTGACATATACTATGTGGAGCCATGAACCTGAGGTGAACGGCCTCTGAGTCTGCCAATTTTGTCAACCACCTCTTAATCCTATGCTGTCTTCTGCATGATCCTTATTCATTTCCAAAACTGACAAGACTTCATGAAGTCTTTATTTAAGGTTTATTTGTAAATGTTTACATATCTCTATGGACTTCTTCACTTCCAGTGAACCCACATTTCAAGTGTTGATCCTTTAAAAATGTCAGCTACTGTAAAGAAACATCCTTAGAGCAATTGCCAGAAGTTAGAATCTGTTGAATCTGACGTTCTCCGTACAGGGAAATCAGCTACTTTACATTCCTTCTTTCCCCTCAGGATGAGATTTTGATCACTAAAGAACTTGAAAGAAATGAGTGAATATTTCCAGTTTTACAAGTGTATAATAATTCAGATAAGAATTTTTACCTCTTTTCTTTTTGTACAATACGTGTGTTGTGTTTTCTCATACTGGTATATTGAACTTCTTGAAATTCAGACATAAAGATACACCAGATGAATACTGTCATAGAAACCTCTTCAGAAGATATTCAACAATGGATTTACTTTCTTTTTAGTTTTAAAACATTAACTGAAATCCAGACACCCAAATATTATGCAATTTATAAAGAAAAAATATCCTATTATGTAGAACTATTTTCAGAAGTGCTGTAATAGCTTTTGTGGAGGCAAACATACCTTCGTTATGTATTACCTACTCTCTTTACCCCAAAACAAGATTATATTCCTCCAATATATAAAGTTACCTCTAACATTTGAAGTAAAATTATGATAACACCATAGTGGAACCATTGAGGTTGGAAGAGACCTTCCAACATCATCAAGTCTGTCAATCCGTAAACCATGTTTCCAAGTGTCAAATCTACATGTTGTTTGAACACCTCCAGAGACAGTGACTGCACCACTTTTCTGAACAACCTGTTCCAGCACTTGTACACTCACAATGAAAAAAATTTTTATGATATCTCATCTAAACTTCCCCTGGTGTAACTGGGCTCCTCACTTCAAGAAAGATATTGAGGGACTCGAGTGAGTCCAGAGGAGAGCAATAACGCTGGTTAAGGGACAGGGAGGAAAGTCTTGAGAGGAGAGGCTGAAGGAGCTGTTGTTGTTTAGCCTGGAGAACAGGACACTTGAGGGGACCTTCACACTCTCTATAACTCACTGAAGGGAAGTTGTAGACAGGTGGGGGTCAGGCTCTTCTCCCAGGCAATGAGTGACAGGACCAGCAGGCATGGCCTGAAGCTGCACCAGGGGAGGTTTAGGTTGGATGTTAGGAAGCACTTTTCTCACAGAAAGGGTGATGAGACTCTGGAATGAACTGCACTGGGAGAAGGTGGGGTCCCTATCCCTGGAGACTTTTAAGAAAAGACTGGATGTGGCACTTAGTGCCGTGGTCTAGGTTGTGGTGATGTTAGGTCATAGACTGGACTTTCAGGTCTTTTCCAGCCTCAATAATTCTGTAATTCTGAGACCATTTCATCTTACTCTATTACTAGTGGCTTGTGAGAAGAGACTGACTTCCACCTTTCTACAACCACCTTTCAGGTAGTTGTAAGGGATGTTGAAGTCTTCCTTCAGCTTCTTTTCTTCAGACTAAACAATCCCAAGTACCTCAGCCACTGGTCATAAGACATGTCCTTCAGGCCCTTCACTAGTCCTGTTGCCCATCTTTAGACTCCAGCAGTTCAATGTCCTTCTTGTATTGAGGTGTCCAAAACAGAACACAATATTCAAGGTGAGGCTTCACTAAAGCACATAGTTACAGTCTCTGAAATAATTAATGGATGTGATTTCTTTTGTATCAGAAGACAAGTAGTGAATAAATGTCTTCCACCCACTAATCTGCACTTTTGATCTACAGTACCCCATTAAATTCTACCCATTTTCATTTACAGGGTAAAATGTGGCTGTAGATGACCAACATAATTTCAGTGAAGCTTTAAGAACTCTCTGTCCCTGCCTTCTCTTATTTTCTTCTTGAACTAAAGGTGAAAGAAATTACCCAAATTAATTATTTAACCACGGAAACTAGAGATGGAGTTTTTTACTGCTATGATCTGCAGTCATTTCTAAATTATTTCCATAATTAATGTCAAAGTCAAAGAAGTACTAAGAAACACAGGATATATTTCTACTGTCCGTGTTATTTCAATGTCAGTGTTAAGTTCTGCTTTTAGAGGTAGGAATGCAACTTCTGTTGGAATGAATAGGAGTATTTGCAGTGGGAAAACCATTACTTGTGCTGTGGAATGAGAAGATCAGCCATTAGAGAGGTTAAATCCTGGTAAACTTTAATTTATCCCCTATGTTTCATGACCCCCTTTATGTGGCTTTCTGTGCATAGACAAAAGTGAGGAAAGTAAGGAAAACAATACTGAATCTGAAAATAATGTGTCCTATTAATGATTTTACTGTGCTTAACCTCTTCAAATAAAGAAGAGTATTTTACAGTGTGAAAAAGCTATTTAGCCATAGCAATTTTTTGTAGAGTTTTTATTTTAAAATATGTTTAAAAATATTAATGCTATTTATAAGTCATATTTTGTTAGAGCAATTTTATTACTATTATTTTAACTTTATGGTTTAATGAAAAGTCATTAAATAAGAGAAATACCATTTCATGCATAAATTGCAGGGCTTTATTTTACTACCATTGCAGTTGCTTATGGCAGATTCGTTTTAATTTTCACACAGCAGATGCTTCAATTTCCTGATGTGAGAACTAAATTACTTCTACACTATTGCTAGATTAGAAGATTCTTTGTACATAAGAAGTTAATATTAATCCATTTAATTTTCAATCTTGTGAAAATGAACTACAGATTAAAAAATATTATCTTGAGGCTCAAGTTCCTATTTTCACTTCCCAGTTCAGAGGGAGGCAACAAAACAATTTCTTATTCTGAAAATGCAAATGTTAAGCTAAGGCTGTGAATGCCCTTTGCATCTGATTACTCTTCTGTGCTGTTGCTTAGCAGATGACTTCTATAAGGGTGTGACCATGTCATTATTTGTGTTCCTTCCCAAAGCAAGGGGTACTAACTCCTGCAAGCTCAGTATACAGGCACTTCTCAACTCATGACTGTTTTATAAGAGGAGCATTGCTGTTTGCAAGTGCAGAAACAAACGCAGTGTTTGGATCTTTGGCTGCCTTTCTCTATGTCCAAGAAAAGTGCTTGTTTCCCCATGGAGATTTTTTACAGAATACCAGACCTAGGAAATAAAAAATTCTTGTTCTCCTGATTACACGTTGACCTTACATGATCAGCTTGAGCCACCTACCCTCCTTTAGTCATGTGTGCATAGGTGAGGTGAACTCCACGGAGTGATTAAGTGTCATATGGTTAAGCAACTGGGAAAACTGTAGTGTAAAGGAGTATTTTTATATGTAATTACATGTTTTTCCTTTTTTGTTATTTGTACATGTAAATGAACATTATTATTGCTGTCATAGGTATATTTTAATTACATGCCTACTTAAACTTAGATGTGTAATCTTATGAAATATCACCTAATTTTAGTAAGAATCTTCCTACCAACCATTGAGAATTGATTTAAAATAACTTCTGACATTCTGATGCTGAAAAAGAACACAACATGGCAAAACTGAAGTCCTCAAATTAAATTTATCTTGTATTTGCTGGAGTCTTTGGGAATCGCTTTAACTGTATATAAAGTGTTTTTATTCTTGGAAACTTTTTCTTGAAATTCAATGGCATAATTAAAAGTTAATGGCTTGTAAAAAATTAATTAGGGAAAATGTTGACATAACAAATTGTACTTTTTTTCAAGAGACACACATGGAGACACCAGCAAGCACATGCTTAGTATAATACATCATAATTGTCTTGAAAGAGTTATGACTATGTATTAGGTCAATCCATAATATCAAGCTATTAAAAAGTTAATACAGATAAACCCTCTAATTCAGGATATGTAGAGAAAACTTGCAGAGGAAAGACAACTAATTTTTAAATGTTGACTCTAATATTATTTTGGGAAAATTTCATTAAAGAAATAAATAGAGTTAAACAGTACAGGCATGTCAATGAACACAGTTGCTCTCTCATGTCATAACCGGAGCAACAGCAAATAATTTGAGAGCAAAAGTGTAGTGTAAAATAAATATAAGTTTTGACTTGATTTTGAAACCAAGTTTCTATGACAGCAATATGCTCAACAAAATGTTAGTATGAAGAAGGCTACAGTTATTTTTTTGGCGGCCTTGCCAAATATCCCAGTCATAAGTGAATGTGAGAAATACTCCAGAAGTACATAAGAAATCCATCATGTCTTCTTCCTCTGCTCATGGGTAGTTTATATACTTCAGTGGAGTATTTTGTCAGAGATATGTATAACTAAATGTTTTATGCTTGAATTCCTTACAGCTGTTTTTTTGTAGCCATCAATGTTTTTGAGAGACTGTTTGTCATTTCTGCCTCTGAGGAAGACTGGGGGCACTTAAGTTTTGGGGGAGGACTCCTTCATGCTTAGCTGAAGAAAGCAGAAGGACTTGAGGATCCTTAAACCTTGGATCTGAAAGACAGACACTGGGTTCTTTGTTTGAAATGCATGTCTCCTGCATGGAGGGATGCAGTTTTGGGTGCTGAGCAGTCAGGCTGTCCCGAGAGCGTTGAGCTGGAGAAGCTACACTGAAGAACTGAAGAATTCACCAGTCTGCAAACAGTTTGGGTGTTGCTGTATCACAGATGGGGGTGATGCATGAGTAATAGAGAGGGTGGTAGTACTTGTCTCGACTGACATGCTCTTTTCCTCAGATCTCTAATGTGAAAGAAGACCCAAGGCCCAAACGATAGTGACCTCCCATTGTATTTTTCTCAGAATCTGTGATGGCATTTGTGACACAGTTTGTACTTTGTGCACTAACTTGCTTAACCTTTTCTTCCTTTCTGTATACAGTTATAGAGATAATTAACCTTTTTTCCAGTTTGCCTAAGCTATCCATTGTTTGGCAAATTTATCTGAGATGCCATCGAGACCTCACTGCTTTGCTTTCTTTATCTTAAATTGTGTTCTTGAACCCACCACAGGTGCATTGAGAGTCCCAGCAGGTTGAGAGAGATTCTCCTTCCCCTCTACTCTGCACTAGTGGCACTGCCCTCAGTTCTGGAGAGAAAAGGAACTACTGGAGAGAAGGCTACAGAAGGTGACAAAGGTGAGCATCTGTTTACACAGTTTATTAGAGTTGGAAGGGACCTTCAAAGGCCATTGGGTTCAATCCTCCTGATCAAGCAGGATACAAATTACTGAAAAGCATAACCACCTAAAAAGCCTAAATCAACTCACAAAAAGCATTAAAATGGGTCTGAAACTTCTCCAGAGAAGTGGACTCCACAACTCCCTGGGTAACCCATTCCGATGTTTAATAACCCTTGCTGTAAAGAAGCTTTTCCTCAAACTGAGGTGAAACTTGCTGTGTTCAAGCTTTCATCGATTACTCCGTGTCCTGTCTGATGCAACTGAAACAGTGAGCCCCAGATGAGAGAGAGCCTTGCACTCCTAAGCAACCCAGCTCCAGCTGTACATCTGTTCTCTCACGCTGCTCGGAGCTGGACACACACACACTGGCTGTAGCCGCCCAAGGAAGACATGAAGGCTGATCTTCTACTGGAGAACAAGTACACGGCAGGGACCTGTCTCCTGACAAGGCCAGCGCCAAGTCATCTTCCTAATGTAACATATTTTGCTCCAAGGCAAGAAGCCTCCTGTGCAGCACTTGACTCCATTGAGGAACAGCTGCTTGACACGGGATCATTGCAGATATGGGACCTGCTTCTAGGAGAGGGAAAGGAAGACAGTTCTGCGCACCTGCCAGGTTCAGGTCACTGCCCTGCAGCACACACTTTTGTTTGCTTTTCTGTTCAGTATCTACAAAGATAGAGATGAGATGAGATGATGAGAGAACAGTGAAAAAGACAGATGGTCAATGGAAATATTTGGTCTTTCTTTGTGGCCTCATCCTTTTTGTAGAATCATTTGTGTAGTGATGAAAGAACAAAAAATGTCATTAACTGTCACAACATTAATGCTGTTTCAGATTTAGTCAATATTTTTGTTAAAAATAATTTTTCTCACGTATTTTCCTCCACTACTCTTGTGCATCAAAACAACACTTCCATTCCCACATTCCTGCAAGCCTGATTTTCCCTTACGTGGGAGTCTGGTGATTTCTCAGTGTTTAGGGACAGTGAGGATCACCCATCACGTCTGCAGCACAGTTTTCCTGTGATGATTGCATCAGATGACCACAGTCTCTCGTTACAGAAGGAAGCTGCTGAGATATGTTCTGAGCAGCCATACTTCCATTAATCATAGCAACTGTCCCATGTAATGAATTGTTTGGACCAGGAGCTAACGGATAATCAGAGCTGATGACCCACAACTGCTCTGAGAAGTGATCAGCCTCCAGGCTGGTGACAAACACACACGCTCAGCAAAGGTAGTCTTTTGGAATATATCAAGATAGATAGATTTAGTTAGGGTTACTTAAAGGCCTCTGAGGCACATACTGCAGCAAACAGCTGTTGTATGGAAGGCATCACAGACTCTAGCTGCTCATTCTGCCCCTTTGCTGAAGGTTACTGCCATCATAAAAAAAGCTGACAGAAGTGAATCTGCTCTCATATTTCAACAGTTGCTGTTCACAGGCTGATTTATGAGGGCAAATTCTACAGCTGAGGTATGGATTGACAACCAGAGTGGCTGAGGTGTTGACTAGTGGGATCAGCAACACCTTAAACCAATGCAGCTAAATCAGGGGTGACTTAACTTCATAAAGATTAAAGCTATAATTTTGAAATTTATTACACACTATGCCCCTGAAATTGTCTTATGAAACTAGAATAATGTGAAACTAGGCATTCACACAATGCCAGGTTTCCAAATTATAAGGATTTCAACTTTTAAAATTCATCATCTTAACATTGTATTACTATAAACCGGTGCTTGTAAGAGAAATTGCATAAAAGAACAAGAAGAATGATCAGAGTTCTTGAAAACACGACCTCTGAAGAAAGGATAGGATTTAAAAAAAAAAAAAAGACTGGAAGGGATATAAAATAGCACTCTTTGATATGCAAAAGGTAGCTACAAAGAGGAAAGGAATAATCTGTTCTCTGTGTCAGCCTTGGATAGAACAAGAAGTAATAGTCTTAAATTAGAGCAAAGGAAATTTAGATTATGTATTAGGAAAAGATTTTCAACCATAAATCATGGAAAAGGACTGTGTAGGGAGTCTGTGGAATTATCATTACTGAAACTTTTTGAGAACAGGCTGGGGAGACAACTTTCAAAGCTGAATAAGGTGGAAGTGATCCTGTCCTGGGTAAGAATGACAAACTCTTGAAGTCCTCTTTGAAATCTATCTCCGTTGATGCTGGGATGCCTAATACATCACGTGAACTTACGTTACAATTAAACTCAAAAAAGGCAAACTAGTGGTCAAACAATGTGAAGAATGAAGGACAAACCGGTTGACTGACTAGTGAATTATACTGGGACAGATTTATTACTGTGGTGTGAAATGAATGATGTACTAATAGCTTTAACTTATTCAGTTGAGGAACAAACTAAATTATTCAGAAATTAACAAAACATCTTTTCCTCTTCCTTTGCCTTTGAAGTTATTTTTAACTCCTTTCAGCTTTCATTGAATTCTGATGGTTAATGAAAGAAAATGCTCTTTCCACATCCCCTTTGCGCTCAGGGGTTAAGTACCCGTAGTCTGTAGCTTACATACAAATGCTTCCACCACTTTGGTTATCAAGTAATTTTTTTTTAATAGTGTGCAAACACTACCTGAGCTGCCCAGAATGTCCTCTTATGTGTATGAGCAATCTGGCATGCACTATCAGTGCTGACATTATTTAAGCAATTTAAGGTTAGGAATTATTGCTTTCTGTCACAAACCAAATGGAAGAATGTTTAAAAAATTCTACTTACATACTTCAGATATGAATGGTAATTGGTCACATGAAAATGTATTTGAAAGACCCTTTTTTTGGATGGTATTTAGTCATTTTATAACCATGTTGTGCTGTATAATAACGGGAGTTAAAGTCTGTCTGGTAATGGGGAGTCTAAGGTATGCCGGTGGTTAGCAATAAAAGGGGCACTTCGCAAGGTATTCTGGCAGAGGCTCTCACTGCATGTTTCACTATGAGGTTATCAAGATAACTGAAACACCTTTGTCATCATCTGTCTCAAATACTGTAAAGGTTAATTGTTTATTAGTATAATGAACACAAAAGCTCTTATCAGGTAAGCTCATAGAAGCAGACATCTTGAAATGGAATTATAGAATCACAGAAGCACTGAGGTTGGAAGTAGCCTCTTGCCAGCCTCTGCACCCTCTTGTCCAGCAGAACTGCCAGAAAAGTCAGCTTCTGGTCAGCCCCCAGACTGTACTTGTGTATGGTGGTATTATTCCCCAAGTGCACGACATGTCACTTCCTACTGTGGGACTTTACTAGCTTCTTCTCTGCTCAGTTCTCCAGGCTGATGAGTTTTCTCTGAATGGTGGTATAACCATCTGGTGGACAGGAAAAACAGCAGTTCCTCCACAAGACTCTCTGATCTAAATCTCTGGCAAGCAGCAAACCTTGCTGTGCAGCAAGTTAGTTTGACAGGGAGAATAGTTAGTCCCCTGTAGCAGGGTTTCTCCCACTGCTACCACTCACATCTTCCTTGGGGTGCTGCTACAGGACTCAAATTCAACTAGGTTGGCTGCTTCAATGAAAAGAAAAGTTATCAGTTCATTTGCACTAGAAATTAATGTTCTACCTGGATACCTCTTGCTGCATTGTGTCTTTCCAGTGTATTTCCAGCATATTTTTCTTTTCAAAGATGACTTCCCCCCCCACATTTCTTTTTAAAATGAGTACTTTATAAAAGACAGCACTGGGGAAAACATAGAAGTACTGTTGCATACTAATTTTACTCTTTAATCAAAAAACATAAATGGATTTTTAGTGTTTTGAGATACTTTTGCACCCACTGAAAGGTAGTCTTTTATATGAGGTAAGTTTGCTGTCTTAGCTATTTTGTCAATATGGCTGATGCTCTGGAGGTTGCTGCTTGGAAAAAGTGAACAGAAGAGAGAAATTATATGAGGAGGGTCAAGCAGGGGAAAAGGTTATCCATCCACACATATCAAGAATATGGATACTGTGGTTATTTGGCAGAAAAGCAAAGATCAAGATCCATTTCAGTTACAATAGGGGGAAATGAAACTAAAAATCCATTGCCAGATATTAAAAAACCCCCACAACCAAACATTCAACGTGACAACACAGAATGTTTTTTGTCTTTGTGAGTCTAGTGCCAACTGTTTTTAAAAGGTCAGTCTTCAAAAGTCTCCCTTGGCTTGTTTGAGCTAGTCCACACAGTTTTTAAGTGTCAGTATGATTCTCAAACCCACCATGCAGATGCATGAAATAGATCTACAAAAAACGTGTCCATGTTGGGAAAGGAGAATTTAAATCAACCAGAAGTTTTTGAACAGTGGCATAAAATACAGTTGGACATCAATAGCTAACAGTATCCCAGGGGTACACTGTTGGTTACTGCATCCAACACCGTCCAACATCATTAATTATGTGGATGATAGATCAGAGTGTAACCTCAGCAAGTTTACTGATGACAAACTGGGAAGAGAGGCTGATACACCAGAGTCATTTTGTCATCCAGGGAATCTCAACAGGAGGGAGAAATGTGTTAACAAGAACCTCAGAATTCAACAAGAAGTGTGAAGTCTTGCGACTGACGAGGAAGCTCCCTAGGCACCAGAACATACTGAGGCAAACTCAGCAGCTTTGCTGGAATTCCTGGGGGAAAGCAGCTTGACAGGAAAGGACCTGGGGATCCCAGTGGACACCAAGTTGAACACAAGCCAGTAACGTGCCCATGCTGCAAAGAAGGTTAATAGTCTCCTGAATTGAATTAGGAGGAGTGTTGCCAGCTTTGTACAGATTTATCTAGCACACAAACCATGCAATGAATTATTTAATTAAGAAATTAAGCAATTTTTTTTAATAAATTGCAAGTTTTACAGTTAACTCACAAATTCTCTAACTCACATGCCTGTGAGCAAAACCTAGCTAGTGGAGAGAGTGCTTATCCTTCCTCCTCCATCAAGGTGTAAGCATTTCCTCTATCATACCGTGAAGCGTGAAAGTCTCATCAGGCCAGCTGCTGTTTGATCCGCCTTAAAAGCTTTTTGGGTAACCTGATTTCCTTACACCTTCCAGCTTTGAAAGGCTGGTCTATACGTTTCCAGAAGTTTGTGTCTTCTGAAGAAACTACCAAGCAATCAGTATGCAAAAATGTAGGAGATGATGTAGACAGGAAGTTGCAGGTGATAATGGCTGCAGAATAATAGCTCTTATTTCTTCCAGTCTGCTGTGTCCTGTGTGGATGTTGCTCTCACTTTGACCGAATGGTGTTTCTCCCACACTGGAGGAACAGAAGCTAGAGAGATGCAGTGAAGTAGCTGAAGATCCTTAAGTCCTTCAGTTCAATATTTAGGCTTTACCTGAATCACAATCATTTACAGATTTCAGCCCAAAGGCACCGTGATGTTAGGAAAACAAATAGAAATTTCTGCTAATGTCAGACTTACTGAGAGACCTTCCTTAGAGGAAATATTTGAGGATTTTGTTAGCTTAATGATGCACATTTCACAGTATATTAATTTATCATTTTTCTGTCTGCCTTTACATTACCATGTGTTTTGTCTGTTTTCTGCAGGACATTTCATATAAAAGTTGTTACTGGAAACAAAACCAAAGCTGCATTTAACTGGTAAAGATAGATACAGAGTCCTTTGTAGTAAACTACATAGAAAACTAAACAGTCTTAAAAGAAAACAAACCCTTTTTCATGGCATGAAGCTTTTCAAGCTTCTCAACAGGAACCAGATATTTTGCAGGAGATACTGTGAATGCAAGAAGCCATCCCAGATAAAATTAGGTACAAAACTCTCAAAAGCTATTTTGAAATTATAGTCCATAAGCACATGCATTTTGACAATGTTAGATCTACCCTCCTACAAAAATTGGGGAAGCTGCAGGAAACCCCATTGTTAAGGGGCATTAATTTCTTTGGACCAGTCTCTCGGGTAAAGTGTGCTCTGAAGGAGTAACAAAAACCCTCAAGCTTCCAAAGCACCACTGAAAAATGATCATGTGTCATAGAATCATTAGGGATTGGAAGGGAGCTCGAAAGATCATCTAGTCCAATCCCCCTGCCACAGCAGGATCACCTAGACCAAGCAGTTGCCATCAAAGAATCCAGAGCTTTTCTGTACTGAAAAGTTTTAGTTGTCTGGTTGTTGTCTCTGCTGCACTTCTAGAGTGAGGAGGTGGAAATTACTGATGTATAATATCTTTCTTCTTCGGTCCTATCTATTTGCATATCTTAAATTAAGATACAACCTGAAATGCAGTTTCAGCAGCATAGTTTAAATAGTTTTTAAGAGAGTGACAGTAGAAAATTGGACCAATGTGGCTTGCATGCTTTAAAAAAATCTTCAAAACACTTGCCTATAAATCATAGAATTAAAGAATGGCTAAGGTTGTAAGGGACTTCAGAGATCACGGCAGTTCCAACCCCTCTGCCATGGGCAAGGGCACCTCTCAGTAGACCAGGTTGTCCAGAACCCCAACCAGCCTGGCTTTGAACACTTCCAGTAAGGGGTCGTCCACAAGCTCCCTGGGCAACCTGCTCCAGTGCCTCAGTACCCTCATAGTAAGTAATTTCTTCCTAAGTTCTAGGGTAAATCTATGCTTTTTTAGTAGGATTATGCAATATATCTAAATTATGTACTGGAATTTCAAGTAAGAAATTTGAAACCTGTCTGTAAATAATAGATTTTGAAATTCAGCTTCTGGAATTTTCACATTTTAAAAAAGTCACTTAACCTTTGTTGATACAATATTATCAGATGCTGGAATAGTTTCCATTATCATTGCTATGCAGGCAGTGAATCTTTAAAGGAAATGTCTAGTATAGGGAACATACCTTGTAGGTTTTGTATTTTTGACAGCTCGTTTTCTGACAGGGTTTAAAAACTTATGTACAAATTTATTATGCAGGTAATGGGTCAGCTTCAACTGTTGAGAAAATTATTTCCCTTTCTTCCTTTCTTTCGTATGAAAACAGTATTCTTTTGTGAGTGATGCTTTTGAATAAATACAATTATTTTCCTCCATAGCAGGACTGTGAAGTGCCACGTAACTTGACGTAGTTGAAGTTCCTATTCTTTTCAAAATAATTAAATTATTCATAAATGGAGAGGAGATTTATTTTAAGATTATTAGAATATTGCATGTTGGAACCTTAATATGTCATTTACGTCATCTACGCTGATCTGTTTGGCTTGGCATTGATTTAGTAATTTAGACATCTTTTCTAATCACTGGAAGAGGGATAGATTTTCAACTATAAACTCTAAAACTCCTCACCTTTAGGCATTTGTCTTAGGATAAATTACTTTTCCTTCTGGAAAGGTGAATGCATTTTTCTTTAAGAGACTAGATTACAGTAAGCATATTTTTTTGGTACTTAAATAAATTAAAGTAAGTAAATTCCTTCTAAAGAATGTATTCAGAACAAACACATATTGTTTGAGTCTTCATTTAGTCAAGTCTAGTATGCTTCCACTATAGGGGGTACTTCCAGATGTCTGCTTTCAGATACTACCTAACGTCTGGATTTGCTAAAACCAGTTACCATGGTTTGTCCCCTGATTTGTTCTCAAAGGATCCTGTTTATATGTATATGAAAAAGTAATGTAACAGTCTGTTTGCTAAATACTAGGACCCAACAGATCTACCTGTGAAAAAAAGTTACTTTATTGGACCCCTCGAAGTTAAAAAGCAAAGCAAAAAAACAAAAACAAATGCAAAGCAACCAAACATACAAACAAAACTCAGAACTCCAGTCCAAAAAGCACAGTGGTTTGTAGTTTCAGTAACAGTCCAGGCATCTTATTAGAGAGCTCCATCCCAGAGGCGAGCTGAAAATATGTGTGACAGCTACTGTCTGCTAGATCCTGCATTAGCAAGGCTGCTGCCAACAGCAGGCATTGTTACAGACACTGCTTGGGGAAACGGAGGGCAAACAAGACAGCCAGCCTTGGAATTTGGATGACTTGGAACTGGGATGACTGGCTAAGCTTAAGAATGTTATACCAGAGCTGATGACTGAAAGCAGGGAGTCAAGCCTCTCCAGACCAAGCTCCCCTTTTCCTCTCAGAGTCCATGTCATTTCATAGAATCATAGACTCATAGAATCACTATGGATTGGAAGGACCTCAAAAGATCATCTAGTCCTTTCTGGGTAAGTTAAGCAGCTTCCTACTCGGATCTTCTACCAGCTAATGAAAAGTTTTCCCACTACGATCTGCACTGCACAGGAAGATGGAAATCTGATAGAAAATCCCTCCCTCTGTATGTCAGGCTGTGTACAGAGCCTGCATTGCAATGCTTATCTGAGCAAAGCACAAACATTTCTGAGGATACAGACCTTTAGGGCTGTTGTGTTCTTTCCACTTGCATGCACAAACACCTCGTTTGTCTCTCCCTTTCGTCTCCCCTCATCTCAAATATGAAATTTAATGTCAATTACAAGTTTTTCATTTCTCATTAGTGGCAGTAGAACTGCAAATGGGTTTCTGTTGCCAGCACCCAGAGCTGCTTATCCTGTAAATATCTATGAGCAGGTAAGGGCAAGAGTAAAGCTGCTCAAGGCCAGACATAGTATATTCATTCACGGATCACCATCGTACAAACAATAAACAGATTAAAAAATTAATAAATGAGATTGATATACATTACTTGGTTGAGAAATCTAATGTGTCTGTACAACTAATTGAATTGCCATCTCATAGCTGCTAATAATGTCTCTGTATTAGCATTAACTTTTTTGAGTGTCTGTAATTTAGACTTGCACTTGTTCTCTAAACATGCATTAAAATTCTCATGTGAATTATTTTTGCCCCAAAAGCATGTAAGCAATAATTTAAAAACACACCACAAAGAACTTAGTGTATAGATTTAATGTGTCTATATGGCAGCCGAATGACATGATAGATTGTAATGGCTATATGGTAAATAATAGAGCTTAAAATTAGACTTTAAAAACAATGTAGCTGTCTCAGTGCAGTAACTGTTTAAAATTATCTCTCATTTACTTTCATCAAATGTACTTTCTTCTTTTGAATTTAAGATTCAGAGACGGGAAATTATTTCACAGTAAAATAACATTGGAAGTCTTCATGACACATCAACCTATTTATATCCTGCTCATCCATATGATTCCTGAACAGTTAATTGTAGCTGCATAAACTCAACGAAACTTCTAGCCTAAGGTTTGCTTTTAAAGTGTTCTTCACTAATACAAAGTTAGTGTTAGTAAAGCACTGGAGTTGCATTTAATCCAGAGGGATGAAACTATTGTGGGTGCCTGTGGTTGTACAGCTGCAACTGGTGTTTGGCTGTGTTTAAATTTATAGGTGCTCTGTCATCAATACCCTTATATACTGTGTACAATCAAGCACCGGCTGCTATCCCTGGTTTCCCTCCAAAATATACTATTAAAAATTGGTTCTCTGGTCAAAAAGTATTCTTTAAAAAAGGGCTCACTTCATGAATATTAGTATGGTAGACTGTGAAAATGTGGAAAAATTGCAGAGCTTTTTCTATTAATTTTTTTTCTCATGTTTCCTCAGTTGAGTAACGCATTTTGATTCCAGTGAGACCAGCTCTATCTACTGGATAGACTTGGTTACTCATAGACACCCCAAGAGTAAAACAGTATGGGCAGTCACGAAGGATACTGAACATTTTGGAAATGTTCCATAAAAAAAGGTGGCCCACTGACTCCAAAAAGTAAGGGGTTATTTCTACATCTGTTTTTACAGATGGTCTTGTGTATGTTGCTGCTCAGCCGTGTGTGTCAATGTGGAACATAAGATCTCAGGAAAGCTTCTCTCTTTCAGGACTTCCATCCAGATTGAGTATACTGTCCATTTTTTGAACAGCAGAAGTGGAACACATACAGGTTACTACTTATTAAACTCCTCCCATGAAAGGTTTAGTGATCTAGAGAAGCACTGATATTTTTTTTTCACTCCTACAAAATGTGGAAAAATAAAGCTTGAGGAATATTTGCTAGTAATGAAAGACCTAGAGTATGCTGTCCTGTGGAAAACCCTCACATGTTCCAGTTTCTCTAGATAAGTGAATTGTCTTGATCACTATCTACCATTGTGACCTTTGCAAAATTGTGGCTATTTGTGAAATTCGACCTTTGTGAATTGTCTTGATCACTATCTACCTTTGGAGAAATTTCTCATAACAGCCATATCAACTTTTAATTGCAAATACAATTATTTACACAGTTCCAAGGGTCTGTCATTTTAGGGTCTTTTGTTTTGATGTCTTTGGGTCTTTCACTGCTGTTTCAAGACTTCCCAAGTATAGAGCTCTCTTTGGAAATTTTAGGTAATTTTGCTGCTCAAACACAATAAGTCTTCAGTGGTTTGTTTAGACATTTTTCAGAATGATTTCTGGTAAAGTTACCTGGTATTCTATGATTTAACATGCCATAGGATGCAGTGCTGGTCATGGGTAAGATGTAAGGCTTTATTCTCTAACATCTTTTCATAGATATTTAACATGCTTGCTCAATGCAAGTTGTTTATGTTTTAAGCAAACCACATTTCCAAAAGACTAATTTGAGCAATAAAATCAACCCTTACTTTTATGGTAAATCAATGCCTGTAATAGTAAATATAAAATATCACCTGCCATATTAATGCCTATTTTTCCAGCAATCCATTCTGCATCTCCATCGTGAATATTTAGATTTACATCTTTTTCTATTTGTTAGGTATTTACATTTTCAATCAATTAATTTTGGTTTTACAGATGAATTTAAACCATTATATTATGACTGAATAAGTGTACAAGCCCAGCATATTCACTAGCAAGACAACTTTGGTCACAAAGTGCACTAATAGAGTACAAGTATTGCAATAAATTTATTCCATAGAACCAAGATATATTTATTATTGGTATAGTGACAGGTGCTACTATACACTAGTCTCTGTGATAATTTCTGTTACAAATGTAGTTTTTCAAGGTGTTATAGCTGAGCTAGATAACTGTGTTCTGGCCTAAAATTTTGCAAGAAAATAATAGAATCACAGAATCACACTTTGGTTGGAAAAGACCCCTGGGATCATCAAGTCCAACCATCTACCCTACCTCACAAGTTCACCCCTAAACCACATCCCTCAACACTTCATCCAAACGATCTTTAAACATGTCCAGGGGCAGCAACTCAACCACCTTCCTGGAAAGCCCATTCCAGTGCCTGACCACCCTTTCTGGCAAAATATTCTTCCTAATATCAAGTCTAAACCTACCTGTTGTAGCTTGAAACCATTTCCTCTTGTTCTATCACTAATTGCTTGTGAGAAGAGACCAGCACCAACCTCTCCAAAATGTCCTTTCAGGTAGTTGTAGAGAGTGATGAGGTCTCCTCTCAGCCTCCTCTTCTTCAAACTAAAGAGTCCCAGCTCTTCCAGTCTTTCCTCAGAAGATTTATTCTCCAGGCCCTTCACCAGCTTAGTTGCCCTCCTCTGCGCCTGCTCCAGCACTTCCACATCTCTCTTGTATTGAGGTGCCAAAAATTGGACACAATACTCAAGATGTGGCCTCACCAGTGCCTGAATACAGAGGTGATAACCTCCCTGCTCCTGCTGGCCACACTATTTCTAATACAAGCCAGGATGCCATTGGCCTTCTTGGCCACCTGGGCGCATTGCTGGCTCATATTTATCTTCCTGTCAATTAGAAACCCCAGGTCCCTCTCTGGCTGCCAGACTGTTCTCCAGCCACAGCTCCCCAAGCCTGTAGCGTTGCGTGGGGGTGTTGTGGGCCATCGCTCCAATCTATCCAAGTCTCTCTGAAGAGCCTCTTTTACCCTCTTGTAGATGAACGCTCCCATCTAACTCGGTGTCATTTGCAGACTTACTAAGGATACACTCTGTGTCCGTATTGAGATCATCAATAAAGATGTTAAACAGAGATGGTCCCAACACTGAGCACTGAGGGTGCAAGCTGGAACATAGGAGGTTCCACATAAATATGAGAAAGAACTTCTTCACAGTGGTGGTGGCAGAGCACTGGAACAGGCTGCCCAGGGGGGTTATGGAGGTTCCTTCTCTGGAGATGTTTAAAACCCACCTGGATATGTTCCTGTGTGACTTGGTCTAGGTGATCCTGCAGTGACAGGGGGATTGGACTAGATGATCTTTCAAGGTCCCTTCCAATCCCTAATGTTCTGTGATTGTGTGATACTGTGTTGTTTTCAGATGCTGTCTATGCCCTTTCAGGAAACCATCCTGTCAGAATTACATTGATACATAGACCATGAACAATATCTTTGTAGCCTCCTTAGGATGTGTAACACACTTTTTGCTGTCACATAGGCAGAGTTAAAGTTTCAGTTTAGTAGTTTTCTGTTTTTTACTGAGGAAGGGTGAACGAATTGCAGCTGAGTATGGGCTGAGTCATCAAAGAGCAGAAGGAGAGAGGTATGAAGAGATGAAACTCCCAACTTAAAAAGAGAACTGAGAAGGTGTGACTTGGCCATGTCCAAACTCCCAGCAGAGAGCCATCACCACCACCAAAGCTACTCAAGGTCTGAGGACATAAGCAACCAGGGGATTTGTCTAGTCAAATACACTAAGCTGAAGATGCCACGCACCAGCAGCTTCAGGAGCCTCGGTCTCTGAGTATCCCTTGCAGTGGACAGACAAGCATCCAGGGCTGGCATAGAGGTAATTTTTCATCAATGTGTGTCTGAGTGAGGGCATCTGCTTGAATTCTGCTCTTTTTGAACTCTATTTCAATCAGCTGTACTTAATAAAACTAAATTGACTGTGACTTGTATTACACTGCTTACTGCAGGTGACAGATGTATAGTGGAGACGAAGAATTCTCACACAGGAATAACTTAATTCTTCCACTGTGTGGTAATTTTTAGCACTCATTATTGTGACACAGAGATATTTTCATATGTCTGTGCATCTATGCATATATGAAAAGAATTTTCTTTAGCTATACATATACAAATCATATGTGAACATAAAGCAGTGCTCATGAATCTATGGATGAACTGCACAAGCCAAAGACTGACCATTTGCAAATAGTTTCCCTGTGGTAGAATTCAGGACAAATTTTCCTGTGCTGAAAAGCAGCAGGTGTACTCTGCACTTTATACAGAGAACTTGTCCTTTGAGAAGCAGAATGTCAAGATCTTGCTCTAAGTATACCTGGGATCTTTTTTTTAATGGTTTTTAATATTTTGTGATTTTTGAAAAAGGAAATCCAAAACAAATTAATCAGTTTCTTGATTGTACAGTGATTATGGTTTCTGTTACTCTCTTTACATGAATTTGCTGCTATTTTTTTTCCAATTCTCTTTGATTCACTGTAGCAGAGCTGACTGCCAGCTAGTAAAAAAATACTGGCTGACCTGAAGAACATAACTTTTGTTTAGGTTGGGATTTGCTGTAGGTTTGGCCTGTTTACTTGTTCTTGAGACATACTTCTCTTACACAATCCCTTCTCAGTCGATACAATTTCTTTGGAGCTCAGTTAAGAAATGATGGGCCTTTTCCTGACGAACCATGGGTCTACCCTGCTTCCTCTGGGTAGCAAGTTGATGTCTTTTGTTTAGAACCATCATGACAAAACTCCTGCTGAGTATGCTGGCAAACAAGAGGTGCTCATATGCTTAACTCTGTTCTTCTGTCTCCATCACAGGTTACTGCTGAAAGGGAAGACAAACACATAGAAATCAGAGCACAAACATCCACACAGGACTAATAAAGGATTCCTATTCTTTACCTGATGAAAAATTCCTGTAACCCTGTAACCCACAAGAAAGTTGGGTTACATTGTCATAACCCTACTTGTAGTAAAGAAGAACAGGAAAGAACCCAAATACAAGAGGCATGAAGATATTTTTTAGTAAGTATGCTATACCCTATGAAATAAAGCTAGAAGAGAGGCATTCTGTTTGATGTGACACTGCAAACAACATGATAAAACATGATAAAAACATCAATCATGAGAAAAGAGGAAGCTACAGGCAGTAGTGTGGGTTCTTTTTGTATTTCTTTGTTGTTCTTCTCTCTCAAAAATATTATAATACTGTAGTTAGATCCAAAAACAATGACATATCAGCAAAGCTTCAGTTTACTTCACTTAGAAGTTATTTGTGCAGACTTTTTTTTCCTGAAAGTTGAGTCAGGTAGGTAGCCACAACAAATGAAAACTTGAGTTTATCACTCATAGGATGCGCTGGAAAGAGATGCCGAAATCATAGCTAAAAAGCCTCTGCACAGATTTGTAGAAAAGGTTTAATTGAATGTCAACCATGTTTTCATGCATTGAGATTCAGACTTTGGGCTGTGTTTGGAGAGGTTCTGTTCAGTTTGTAACAGCTGGTATGCCTAAAGCTGATACCTGAAGCTAAAGATGAATCCTGAAATGAGTGCAAATAGTTATCTCAGAAACCTCCAGTTCTCTCACCAGCTCCATTTCTCAGAGAAGTGACACACATATCCTTAGCCCAAAGGTAGTTCCCCATCCTGCTATTGTGACCACTTTTTTCTTTTTTAAATTTTCAGAAAAGAAACCAACCCAACAGAAAATCCAGGAAATCAAAGAGTTGAGACAGGAAATACACACCTAGAGAGTTCAGATTCATAGCATTCATGAATCTTTACATGCAGAGCTTTAGTTTATACATATGTGAAAAAAGTGTGAGCATATGTGTATATTTGCAAAGAAAATATCTCCTAAAACAAGTTGCAGAGAGTGGATACCTGTCTAGACTTTTAAAATTGTATTTAATGCCATTGACACATTCTTTTTATTGATCACCTTTCATACCAACAAAGCTTTATGCTTACACAGAAAAGCAGTATAAATTAAGATTACACAAGGAAAGTTTGAATGGTGTACTCTGAACTTGTCAGATATTGTCAGGCCCTCAGACATCTCTTTGACAGGCTATCCATCAGATTAGTACATGAAAGAGAGTTTGATGCAGGAGTACTGTACACAGATGTGATTTCACCAAATCCAAAACATTGAATTCATGTGTAAAGGACAGGCAATGGTTTTTCCCTAAGCACTCTCAATGACATTTAAAAACATATTAATTAAGAAAAAAAGCCCATTATAATAAAATATAATATAATATATTATATATATTTTATATATATATATAAAATATAATTAAAAATAAAATATCTTTTTTTATATTTACTCTCAATTTCTGAGGTAATTGCAGTAACAGTTTAGAAAGACATGGATGGGCTATTAGATTACTTTATGATTAAAATGTATGAAAAAACTTGTATCAAGCCATTAGACAGCATCTACTTCACTGTGGTTGGTTCCATCTGTAAAGATCCATGCCAGGGGTTTTTACTTCTTGCTCTGGAGACTAGTCACTGACCAGAGTCCTAGAATCTGACTGGCACATGTCAAATTGCCAATTTACTGGGTCTAAAGATCAATGAATGGGGAAGACAAACGACTGTGATGTGTAGAAAAAAGAGCATGACTAGAATATATGGACAGGCTCTTTTCACTTGCTCCCTGTGATAGGACAAGGAGCAATGGGTGTAAGTTGCAGCAGAGGAGGTTCCGCCTCAACACAAGGGGGAACTTCTTTACTGTGAGGGTCACAGAGCACTGGAACAGACTCCCCAGGGAGGTCGTGGAGTCTCCTTCTCTGGGGACTTTCAAGGCCGCATGGATGCGTTCCTCTGTGATCTGTGTTAGATAGTTTTGTCCTGCTCCGGCAGGGGGGTTGGACTCGATGATCTCTTGGGTCCCTTCCAACCCCTAACATCCTATGATCCTATATGTACAAGCCAGTGTGCAGAACTGACATGCACAGGTAAGATGTTCTCATTTGATCTTGCTGATAGCTCAATGCAGCGGTGGATTCAAGTGCACTTGACAAACGCATTTAGGAAACACTGAGAGCAGGGGAATACATGAAGCCCAGCTCCATAGTCAGCAGGTTTAGAAGGTTCCCATAAAATATTAACCCTCATATCCGGCAGTTCAGCCTCATGTTTCACGTAATTAGCACACTACTATCACTTAAAAAGCTAATCTACTCAACTTTCTAAATCATGCTTAACAACACGTCTTCTTTAGTAGCCTGCTGATGGTTCTACCCTTTTCTCACTGCAGATTTTCAGTAGTCCTGCAACACTACCTGCAACACAGCAGGAAACAATATTTTTGTGGATTCTACTATTATAATTTTAATGAAATAATTTACACTCCATTTTGTAAAGATCTGTCTCTTGGCCTGATCTAACTAACTTCCACCTTCTGGATCATCGTTGACAAAATATTTAACATATACTTATGTGCTGAAACAAACATTCTTTACAAAGGAAGTGGCCATACACACTTGAAGTGCAGAGATTGGAGCAGGTAAGTCACGATAGACTATTGTGAGTACTGGTAAAGTAGGATTCTCTTTGCATTTACATTAGTCAATTCACAATGTTTAGTTAAAGGCTTGAGAATCGAATTAAAAATAGAGAAATAAAACCTTCTGGCCAGATTTTTCAACCACAGCTTTTATTCAAAGGACAGCAATTCCCAACGGGTGACCTTAATCATCTGACAGTGATGTACTGTATCATGTTCAGCTGTTTACTTATCTGTTTCTGAAACTGATGGATCAGATACAGAAGCTTGTTTATCATGTTCAACTCCTTGTCTATTTGAGTCAGTAAAAGTTTTATCAGATTCAGCATGCGATGTATTTATCAGGTGATATGTGTGTTTAATGTGCAATGCAACAGATAACGACAGTGGCTGTGAGGGCAGGGAGTCTGTCAGTGTTTCCATTTATAAACCCCATTTGCCAGGGTTTATCACTGGGCCACAGCTCACTGATTGTCAGCTCAAATGCACTTTTAAAAACAAACTCATATTTATATTGGTTTGACTATTTTGTATGGAGAGAACTGGTCTCAGGCCTGCCTATTGTTTTAGGCTTTGCACTTAATACAGAAAAAATTACTTGCAAAAGCAAGCAGAAACGTTTTGCTCCACACTTTTATGCACAGAACTCCCATTATCACTAATGGACGTTACATCTATTTCATTTGATCAATCTACATCTCTTCATTAATGGGCAACACAGCTCTTTCAGTTCAAACATACATGAAAAGAGTGCTTTTGAGATATTTCATGCTTCTACGGGATTGAAGAAAAAAATAAAATAAATTATGCTATATTTAATTTAGGTTCTTTCCACCAAATTTCCTGCTACTGTAAAGACAGAGTCTTTCTGCTTGGGAGAGGGCTGTCAGGAAATGCTTACAGTGAAAGAGAAATTCTTGCATGTGTTTGTGTGCAGCCCTGCACGGTATGTGACTGCTTGCAGCTGTTTTCCTCAGCTGGTTTAGGAAGGTGCTGTTCCCATGTGTCTGAGCCCTGCTGTAGCAGGGACATAGATTTATGCAGAAGTTATTCTGTAAATGTCACACCTCTGGCTAGCAGGTGCCAAAGAAGATAAGGGCCTGCTGTGTAAGTCCAAGAGGGCCTGATCATTATATCTGGGTTCATACAGAGAACAGGTGGCATCCTTGACTGATACCAGCATAGGACACAATAAGCTGTATTGATGAGGGCAAACTTTTACCTATAAGTCCACCATCTTCTTTCTACATATATATTAATATAAAAGGATTCAAAGGAACCTATACAATCATTAGGGATCGGAAGGGACCTTGAAAGATCATCTAGTCCAATCCCCCTGCCACAGCAGGATCACCCAGACCAAGTCATACAGTCAGTCAGGGTTAGAAGGGACTACAGCATCATCCAGTTCCAACTCCCCTGCCATGGGCAGGGACACCCCACCCTACATCAGGCTGGACAGAGCCCCATCCAGCCTGGCCTTAAACACCTCCAGGGACGGGGCCTCCAGCACCTGCCTGGGCAACCCATTCCAGGCTCTCACCACTCTCACGGTGAAGAACTTCCTCCTCACATCCAGTCTAAATCTACCCTTCTCCAGCTTTGCTCCATTCCCCCTAGTCCTATCGCTACCTGACATCCTAAAAAGTCCCTCTCCAGCTTTTTTGTAGCCCCCTTCAGATACTGGAAGGCCACAATAAGGTCACCTCGGAGCCTCCTCTTCTCCAGACTCAACAGCCCCAATTCCCTCAGTCTATCCTCACAGGAGAGGTGCTCCAGCCCTGTGATCATCCTCGTGGCCCTCCTCTGCACATGCTCCAGCACATCCACATCCTTCTTGGAATAAGGGCTCCAGAATTGGATGCAGTCCTCCAGGTGGGGTCTCACCAGAGTGGAGTAGAGGGGGAGAATCACCTCCCTCAACCTGCTGGCCACACTTCTCCTGATGCAGCCCAGGATCCGGTTTGCCCTCTGGGCCGCAAGTGCACACTGCTGGCTCATGTTGAGCTTTTCATCTACAAGCACCCCCAAGTCCCTTTCCTCGGGGCTACTCTGCAGCCAGTCACTGCCCAGCCTGTATTTGTGCTTGGGATTGCCTTGACCCAGATGCAGGACCTTACACTTGGTCTTGCATTGAAGGGTTCCAAAAAACATATACATGCGTGTGAAATGTTATCAACTGCAAGACGACAGTGCAGAATGTTCATAAACAGTTCAGTGAACAGCCAGAACACCTAAAATACACCAACAGCAGAACAAAAGAGTGAGTTGGTCTCCATTTCCACAGCTGAAGGTGCAGAATGTCATTCCCAACAGCAGAGTATGAGCACTGTCGCCAATGGGTGTGTTCCCTGCCATGTGGAAAAGGGAGCATGGCAGGTTTAATGTACAATATTTGCAGGCTTTACTGTGTGTAATGGTAGTGTAAGCATAACAGTACTATTCACAGCACGGAAGGAAAAGTGGTGTTGTAACCTAACTTCTGCTTCTGAATTGCAGAGCATTTTTTTAAATGAATAAATAAACAGAAAAAAAAAATCTCAGTTCAGAGATCTGACTTGCAAAAAAAAAAAAAGAGAACTGGCACTATGTGTCAGGTCTTTTCATAATTCAGGAGTGCTCAGAGGCTGGACTCTTTGCATTGGCCAGATGTCTTGTATTTCACTCTAACTCAATTGTCCAGACATAAAAGTCATGTTGGCATCAATCTTCCATCTACGATAGGTAGCAATGAGGTTTTAAACCTTGGCTAACACAATTCTACAACCTTTGCAGCGCAGGCTTGCATCACCAGACTCACAAATCTGTACATATTAGATTGAAAAGAATCAGCTGAATTAGGTACAGCTGCGATTGCTACCTCCTGCATCGTGCCTCAGTGCCATGTTAACCTTGAATTTTATGCTTACAAGAATATTGTGATGAAGTAATTGCCGGGGTTTTGTTTGTTTTTTCCATAGCAAAAAGGATATCTTGCTCAAACAGATGACTCTGTTCTCACTGAGGTGGGAGTAGATGCTCATCAAACTGCCTTTTTTTATAGACAGTTATAAAACATGCAATTTTTAACCTGCTTACTGACCTCTACAGTGTCTACATTTCAATAATGTAGACTACACTAGCTTTTGAAAATACATTTCTCTCCATCAGGTATAAAGGGATGTTTTCTGTTCAACTTCACTGATTTTAGCTTAAGAGATTGTACTGTATTCAGTACCAAAGTGGTATCTGTTGCAAGTCTTGTTCTAATAACTGCATCACAAAACCATTTTTGCAAAATTTTAATCTTTGGTTATCCTTTGTCCAATGTCATATGATAGCTTTATGGTTTTGTAAGTCTTGTAATACGATAGCCTTACTGGCATGGTGAGAATTGCTATACAAGGTTCACAGCAGTGGAGAATCCAGATGTTTAAGCGAAAACTCTCACTGCATTTCAATGTGCTTTGAATAAATGGAGGGCTTTGCCACAGCATCAGTGCTCTGATGAAAGTTCCTTACAGCTAATGCCCGAGCCATTAAAGCAATGTTATAAATATTTATTGTGAGCAAAGTGTATCTTCAGCATTCTCCACAAGTATTCACAAACAGCATCCATACGGTATTTTTAATATTTTATGTTAATATTTGAGTTAGTGTTATAATGTCAGGAGGAGTTCTGAGGCTGGTACGATGGAAATTGAAAACTGCTATCAACATTAGCACTGTATTCCTGCTGCCTCTTCAATAGCTCATGACAAATGTCAATGCTAATCTTACCCTGCTGTTATGAAAAATGCCCCCAAAACAAACAGTAATACAGAAGCCATTTGAAAACAAAAAAAATGGTAGAAGTCCTGAATAGTTAAATCAGAAGCTGAAGCACATTCTCATGAATAACACCATTTCAAAGGGAAGTAAAGTACCTTGTGTCTGCATAGTTATTGGATGCCACAAAGCAAAATAATAAACAAAAAAATTCTGTTTCTACTGCTGGTTTAATCAGTTATTAGTTGGAACATCGTGGAAATACTTTTCATGAAATAGAGAATGTGATAGGAATGAAAATTGGAATCTTTGCTCTGGAAGAAGAATAAAAAACGCTTGTTATGAAATGTAAAGCTAATACAAAACCACTGCTTTCTTGGTGGTAATAATGTTCTTTCAAGAGATAAATAAGAGGGATTATTTTTGGTGTTATCCATAAGAATCCAGTTACCAGATAGGACACACAGTCATTTGATGAATACAGCCTTACTTACTGAAAAATTTAAACTTATATTTTCCTAATGCTGCCTTTATCTTTTCAGATATAAAGAAACCAAAATAGATTGACTGCTCCATCATTCTGCTGTATGCTGGACTCTGAGAGCAGGTATGGTAGAACAGATCAAAAGCAGCTTTATGTCACTTTTCAGAGTGGTAGTGCCATAGTACTTCAGAAGGTTGGCTCAGCTGCAGGTTAGACTATATAGATCTCCCAGCAGAAGACAGCTGCTGTAGGTACTGTATATGCCCACATGAAGTTTGGATGAGATATGATCCCAACAAGTCTCTGGATACCAGAGTTTGCAAGACGGCCTTGGTGCTAACCATAGCCAGGGGCCTTGTCTGTTCTGGTACTGCTGCTTCTTCATGAGACTGCTTTAGACTTTAAAGTTCATATTTGGTATAAATCATGTGTTGGAAAACATTAAAACCAGTTAGAATTAAAAATGATAGGGCTATATTACTGACAGCATCCACTTCAATTAATAATTCCTGCTTCTGTAGACTTGTTCCTCCATTGTGAGGGCTAGCTTCCTCTGGCACTGGCTGGCCACACAGCATAGTGTGTTACAGGTATATTGGTTTTTTTGGTGTGTGTGGCTGTTATCTTCAAACAAACACCTGCAACACTAAGAAATGTATGTTGAACTTGGCATACAGTGTTTGATGGTCCATTTCAGAAGGAGGACATTGATGGACTGCAGACCACCACTGAGGACAAGCATGGCATTACTTTATCCATACTGCTTAATGTAAAGGGTATCCAGAAGAAGCTATTTTCCCAGAATGGCATCCAGATTTTGTCTTAGAGAAGTAAATCCAGGAAAGAAATATCTTACACACAGTGTGAGCAAATAGCTAATTTGACCATTTAGACGAAACAACACACAAAACCAATATGATTCACATCTTTGTTTAGGTTCTGTGGATAAGACACCAATAATTAATGCAAAACAAAATGTACAAAGTAGAAAATTTTATATAACTATAGGCATGTTTTCTTCTCTTTACACACTGAAAAGTCCACTTGGGGGAGAACATTGTTATCAGACTTCTAAAGGACAAAGAGAAGAACAAGAAAACTGTTTCTTTTTCTTAATATTTTTCTAAGCTTATGCTAAGGTTACCTGGCTCCTGTTTGAAATTAGCACACACTACAACAATGAACCTTATAATCTGAGTATTGAGATAAGTAGTTCTGTATCTGTCCAATGATGTCAGTAACTATTGCTGTTCCTGGTGAAAAACCACAGGCCTTCCTCTTGATTTTGTGTGTACAGTGTGTCCCCTTTTCCTCATAACAAGAATTTGAGTGTACCAGAGCTTAGGAAAAAAGAGCTGAACAAGGGTGTCTGAGTGACTTTTTCTTTCCTCCAAGACATCTGTCCTTTATAATAGCCAAATTAGTTTTAGTACCTAATGCATACAAAAAATACAAAGAAATAAAATTCACCATAGCTATCTTCTGAATAGGTATTCAGAGTTACCCTGAATTCTCCTCTATAGCTGCTCTTCTAGCTGCTGTCCTCATCACAAGAGAGCATTGAGACCCAAGTTCTACCTGACATGTCCAGGACTGCATTAGACCACATACGGTGATTAATTCTGCTGAATTCAACATTGAAATTAACCCCTACTTTGACTTCATTACTTTAGTGCACATAGTCCTGCCATGATTTCCAGTACTAGACTAAGAAGATAGATGTATTTTCTCAGAGTGTATGAAGAAAAATCATAGAAGAATGGATTGCTCCAGTTTAAAGGGCTTTAAACAAGTAGGAACTGAAAAACACAGTGGAACAGTAGCTATAGGAGAGACCACACGCACAGTATGGCTAGGTCCTGCTGATTTTCTAATCCCCTCATTTTCTGGCTCTCTGGAGACAATCTGCATCATCGTGTTGCATTTATCAATACAGTGGACACAAGGATGAAAAAGTTTTCTGGCCATGCCTGGGTGCATTCTCATAGGTTCATCAATTAGAAAATTATTTGGAGTGATCTTGAGTAAAGCTTGGGTCTACTCTTGATGAGTATCTACATCTAGACACTGAGAAACCTTTACTGTGTTCCTGCTGGTGTTTGGACAAGGCTGACTGAGCACAAATGTTGCATTTAGTACTCAATGCACATTTTGAAGCATTGTGACTGTGTCCTGTTCTGGAGCCCTTATTACAAGAAGGATGTGGACGTGCTGGAGCAAGTAGAGGAGGGCCATGAGGATGATCAGAGGGCTGGAGCACCTCTTCTGTGAGGCCAGACTGAGAGTGTTGGGGCTGTTTGCTCTGGAGAAGAGGAGGCTCTGAGGTGAGCTTATTGTGGCCTTCCAGTATCTGAAGGGGGCCCACAAAAAGGCTGGGGAGGGGCTTTTTAGGATGTCAGGTAGCGACAGGACTAGGGGCAATGGAGCAAAGCTGGAGATGGGTAGATTTAGAGTGGATGTGAGGAGGAAGTTCTTCATCCTGAGAGTGGTGAGAGCCTGGAATGGGTTGCCCAGGGAGATGGTGGAGGCCCCATCCTTGGAGGTGTTTAAGGCCGGGCTGGATGAGGCTCTGCTGGCCAGCCTGATCTAGGGTGGGATGTCCCTGCCCATGGCAGGGATGTTGGCACTGAATGATCCTGTGGTCCCTTCTAACCCTGACTGACTGTATGACTTGGTCTAGGTGATCCTGCTGTGTCAGGGGGATTGAACTAGATGATATTTTGAGGTTCCTTCCAATCCCTAATGATTCTACGATCCTATGAAATCATGTTTGCTCATGGTATACCTGCATCAAACTCTTCCAGCATATAAAGAGTTAACTTGTCTCTGCTACACAGCCATTGCAGTGGGGCAGGGTGTGGAAGTGGAGAGGTGGCTGCTGCAGAGGACAGGTTGAGAAGGTGGTGTAGGCCAGACAAATTTTGGGGTCTTTATTTGGGGACAAGGTTTTCCTTTTCCCCTCTTCTTGGTACCCCCCTCCCTGTTTAGAGTGTTTTGGGAGTCTGGCTTCAGTTTCCTTTTGGCCCATAGCACACTGCATCCTCTCTGTCCCCCCGTAGCTCTCTCTCCTCCTCCTCCCCCCCCCCCC
>VXBP01004883.1:310066-463634 GCA_013400115.1 Rhinopomastus cyanomelas
TTCCTTATCTCTTATCTCCATCCTTTCTGGAAATTTTGGACCGTAGCGTAGGAAAATGCTTACATTGAATATTTAAGTATTTCCTAGGAGATTCCCAGTCTTTTCACTCCCCCCTCTGCAGCTTTTAGCATTTCTTGGGAATTAAGGGTTCCCAGGTCTGGGTGGAGGGAGGGGTGGACTCGAGTGAGGAAGAACACACTTTTATTTTCCCCTTTCCCCCTTTTTTATTTGGTTCTTTTTTTCTATTTAGTAAAGTCTTTAATAAAGTTCAAAAAAATTTAATATTTCTAGTTCCAGTTTCTGGAAGTGTGTTTACTTTACCTCTTTTCTCTCCGTACCAGGGGGTGAGAAAACATTTTCTTTAGCACAGTTGGGCAGAATAGAATTTTGTGGGCTAACCTGGTGCTAAACTGTGACACTTTGTTTCCCTGCTCTAATGATCTGAGCATGAAGCTATTTAGCTGATGAAGAGTTATTTGTAATGAACTTTTATTTCCATGTAAAGCTATTCATTTTATTGGTTGGTTCCTCAGCTATTTGCTTTGTGATGAAGAGGACTTCTGCCTAAAGCAAATGAGTCAACTTTTGTATTTAATTCCGAGGCAGACATGACATTTCCATTTATAATGTTTGCAGGAACCTGCTGTCAGCCACCGTACCCTCTGAGGTCCTGCAAGTACAGTGGAGAAGGCCGGCTCTCAGTTATTGTATCTACTTGTGGCAAGATGGAAAATTGAATCTTACTGTCTGCTTCTGGAGCTAGATGACTTCATCCATACTGACAGTGGCTATTTGATTATAAACCCTGCAAGATGTTGAGCTCAGTGGTGGCTGGGTAGTTTTGCTCCTCAAAGGAAAAAGATCTTGCAATTTTCCTTACATTTGGCTGAGCTAAGAACTTACATAGAGCTTCTAGGATGCGCTGGCACGTCCACTAGACAGGAGACGTACTCAGTACGTGTAATACAGATCAGTTGTCTGAAAGTTTGTGAGTTGGTTAGGCCTCAGCACTCTCTGTTATCGAGTCAGATTCCCTAAATATTGGCTCTTGGCTGTCATCACTGTATGTCTCTCAAAGGCTCAAATTCCCTTGAGTTCAGCGTTTAAAAGCATGCTCTACCTCTGCTAGATTCCAGCATCACTAACATCTCCATTCATACTGTGCTTGGAACCACCCTGCTCCATTTCATTTCCATTTTCAATCCTGTGCATGTAGGTTTCATGTATCTCAGGGTCTTTATGGGGTAGTTGAGTCACACCCATTGTGGTGTCATGCATTATGACTAGAAGTACACAAAACCCCATGAAATGATGTAGGGTAGTATCTCTGGCAATTGCTGAGTAGTGGATTATAATTTTGTGAGACAGAACATTAATCTGTGTCCTGCAGTTTCATCCCAATAAATTTTTTGTACTCTTTTCTTGTCAAGAAGCCAGTCTGTACCTGTAGACACAACAGGTATTTAATTTACTCTGTCTAACATGATTTCTACTATGAATAGTGCTGAACTTCATAAAAGTGAGGATGTAAGAGCTATTTGTTTGTGAGGATCAGTTTACAGAAAAAAATCATGAATTATTTGTTAGGAACAACATTTACTTCAGCAATATCCCTTCAAAGTTCATCTTTTTCCTCCAGGCTAAAAATTAAAATGAAAGCATTTCCTGACATTTTACAGTGGAGAGTCACAGTTGTTTAGCTGCAGTTCAATGAGAACGTTACAAAGGACTTGAACTCATATCATGTATGGACCAGGAGCTAATCCATTAGTCATGGTGGATACTGTATCCTGGAAACTAGATGCTTATCAATTGTTTTATAAACAGTAATGGATTAAACCTAATACCATTCCTGACGGAGATAAGTATTGTTAGCCTCTTTTACAGGAGAGAGACTGAAAGGCTTGGAGAGGTGAAATGATTTACCTGAGGCTACACTTCAAATAGTAGTAGAATACAGCATTTTTAACTCCAAAAGCCTTTCAGCTGCTACTTATTGGGAAAAAAACAAATTGAGAATAAATGAATGAGTTACGTTCATGCATTTATGAAGAAGAAGGTTTCTATTATGTAACTAACAGGGAAGGTATATGTTACATTTTCTGTTCTTAAAATAGTGACACTAATAGTAGTAGTAATTAATAATAACAGAAAAGTAGTGGTTGTATAATGGTAGTTTTAGATAAAATCTGTATCATTTGAGTATGGTTTCACATACAATTCCCACCAGAAATGACAGTGCTGTTAAGTGCAAATGCTAACATTAATCTCATTTGATCCAGAATTTAATAGTTAAGAGTAGGTTTTGAGCCAACACAAATAATGTAAGATTTTAACAAAGGAATACTGCTGTAGTTGAACAGATTGTATGGTTTTAATTCATTGGCAGGGAAGGAGAATAAAAGGTAACAGAACTAGAATCTCTGTAATTCTTTTCTTCTGTATAAGTGAGAATTCCTCTGGTGAGGCAGAGGCAGTCATGTCCTGTAGAAAGAACATCACTCACTACAACTCGGTCCACTGTTTTATTCTGAGGGACTTCTGTGAGTCGCTAGATGGCTTTCCTGGGGTCTGTGTGAATTCCTGGCAGTGTCAGCTTTTCTGCTCACACGTTGGAGAGTTAGTTCACACACATTGAATTTGACACAGGCCAAAGGAACTGGCTCTCTTATGTATGCAACTCAGGCACATGGATTTTTCTGCAGGGAATACCAGATGGGTAGAAGGTAGTTGTACAGTCACTGCCATATCTGGAATTTGCACCTAGCAATTAATTATTTAGCAGATAAGACAAATCTTTGAAATTCGTTTGGTCATAACCTTGTAAGTGATTGTTCTCTTATGACAGTTGTCATAGAATAGTTTGCAGGAGTCATCTGTCTGAGGAACAATAACTTTTATGTTGCTATAGCCTCCCTTTGTAATCAGTCAGAGAAGATAGGACAGTTAATCCAGCACAAAGCTCAATTAATCAACTTTGAATTCTGCAAACTTGCTTTTGCCCGTGGCTCATTATTATAATGATAATAGGAATAATTCCTTTTAGAGGAGATTTGGGCTGAACAATCGTGACAGAAGGTTGTAAGAAATAAAAAAGTCCATGGAGAAAAAGTGCATTGAAATCCATGCCTTGACTGTAACAAATTTGTGCAAATCACTATTTTTACAGCTATTTGTAGGGGTTCCTTGAAAGAGTTTCTCTTTAGCAAAGGATCACATTTTAGATGGACAGAATGTAATTCTCTACTTATAACCTTTTTGTTTACATTGCCTGTATAGTGGAATAAAATTGTCACTGTTAGATTCTTCTTTGGAAAGCAATGAAATTTTTCAAAGTCCACATTTCTCTCAACTTACTAAAAAAATTTGCTGACTAAATAACCCGTAAAGTTCTATGCTGGAGATATCTATAATTGCATGAGATGATTTTCAGCTTGGCAGGAGATCTTCCTTTTAAGGCTTTATGTTTTCATTTATTATGAAATGTAGTCTAATAAAAAGGCTGAAAAAACTTCATGCTATTGGCCTCAGCCCATCGCTCCAGCCTGTCCAAACCCCTTTGCAGTGCCTCCCTACCCTCAAGCAGACCGACAGTCCTGCTTAATTTTGTGTCATTTGCGAATTTACTGAGGGTGCATTAGGTCCTTTCATCCCGATCATTGATAAAGATGTTAAATAAGACTGGTACCAAAACTGAGCCCTGAGGGACACTGCTTGTGGCTGATCACTAACTGGATTTAATGAGGCTCGCCCATCCAGCCAGTTTTTAATGCAGCAAAGAGTCTAAGTGTTGGGCTACCACTTTCTCCAGCAGAATGGTGTGGGAAATGGTGTCAAATGCCTCACTGAAGTCCAGGTAGGCAACAGTCACCACATTTCTCTCATCCAGTAGGTGGAATATCATAGAAGGAGATCAGGTGAGTTAAACAGGACTTGCTTATCATGGACCCATGCTGGCTGAGTCTGATTCCCCTGTTGTCCTGCACTTGCTGTGTGATTAGCCCCAAGATGAACTGTTCCGTAGTCTTCCCCAGTACTGAGGTCAGGCTGACAGGCCTGTAGTTCCCCTGATCCTCCCTTCTGCTCTTCCTGTAAATGAGTATCACAATGGCAAGTTTCCAGTCATACAGTACCTCCCTCATTAATCAGAACTGCTAATAAATGACAGAGAGAGGCTTGGAAAATTCCTCCCCCAGCTCTCTCAGGTGGATCTCATAGGACCCCATAGACTTATGTGTATCTAGTTGGCTTAGTAGGTCATACACTACTATTTCCTGGATTATAAGGAGACCACGATGGTCTCCAACCCTTTCTTCCAGCTCATGGGACTGAATGCCATGAAGATAACAGTCTGACTACTAAGGACTGAGGCAAAGAAGGCATTAAGTATCTCAATCTTTTCCTCATCATGTCTAGTGAAGGATGGAGACTCTCCCTGGTTCTTCTTTTGTTGTTAATATATTTGTAAAAACACTTTATTTTCTCTTACAGTGGTGTCCAGGCTGAATTCTGGCAGGGGGATTGTACTAGATGATCTTTCAAGATTCCTTCCAATCTGTAATGTTCTGTGATTCTGTGATTCTGAATTGCAGGTTGTTACTTGATGCTTAGCCGAGGCCAGGTTTCAGTTCCAAGTACAGACATAACCAGAGTGGAATCACTGGAGAGTGCTGCACACACATCCTGATGGCTCTTTGAATACAGAAAACACTATTTAGGCACAGACAGAACTATGTTAAATACAAGTGGAGTCAAATACTGAGTTTCCTGGATGAAACCACACACTGTTACCATACTCTTGAATTTGTCACTGTGGAATCATTATTCAAAGTGTCAGTGGTCTCCCCACACTTTCTGGGGCATATTCCACAGCTTTTTATTCTTGCTGAATAAAATTCACTTACTCATATACTCCCAAGTGAGTACCACATATGCTCTGCTGAAAGCAAAGGAAAAGCCTCCCTAATACCAGACAGCAAATTGTCACCTTGAACACATGATCCTTCTTTGGTAGGTTGAACATCAGGATTCAGACACATTTCTGATTTTAGTGTATGTTCAGGTAGTTCAATTAGGTGCTTTCGTTACGTAAACCTGTTGACTCAGTTAATATACTAACATGCTTGCTTCTTGCTACAATGGCAGTAGAGCAGATAATCACACCTACACAATCATTTGGGTTGGAAAAGACCTCTAAGCCCACTGAGTCCACCAAACCATGTCACTCCCATCACATCTCAATGTCTTTTTCAGTCTCACCCGGGATGAGGACTCCACCACTGCTCTGCGTAGCTTGTGACAAACATTTTGAGAAGAAATTGTTCCTCCTGACCAACATAAACCTCCCCTACCACCAGTTGAAGTTGCTTCCTCTCATCCTGTTGCTTATTCCGTGGGAGAAGACATCAACTTCCATCTCATACTAACCTCCTTTTAAGCAGCTATATGAAGTGATAAGGTCTCCCCTGAGCCTGAACTCTTCTTTCCAACTGATGCTCAGTTTACTGCAGGGATTTTCCAGGCATACTTGTCACAGTTAATTTCATGGGATCACGTGCTTGTCACAGAAACACAGAATGGTTTATGTTGGAAGGGACCTCTGGAGTTTATCCACTCCAACATACTGCACAAGAGCACTCCCTGCAAGTTTTGAATGTCTCCAAAGAAAGAGACTCCACAACCTCTCTGGGCAGACTATTCCATGCTCTGTTACCCTCAGAGTAAAACATTATTCCCTCATGTTTAGATGGAACTTCCTGTGTTTCAGTTTATTCCTGTTAGACCCTGTCCTATCAGTGAGTAAGACTGAAAAAAAGACTGGTCCACTCCTCCTGACACCCATCTTTTATACATTCAAGAGTTTGGATGGGATCTTGGCAAGGAAATCCTGTCATGCCAAGGGTTCCATGGGAGGCTTTCACCACAGGCAGCATCCCTGCCATTGTGCTTGCAAGCAGAATGAATTCTTCTTCCCAGCATCATAAGTTACTGGACTTTGGCATCTACTCCAGCATTGTGTAGTACTTACTGACTAATTCAGTGAGAAAAACAGAGTAGTAATTTGTAGCTCCTGAAACAGATGGATGTTTTCCAGTTAATGGCTTTTAGCATGGCTTGGATCCAGAATGCCTATAATATATTACTGGTTAAAAAGCAACCAGGTATCAGTGCTTTCAGTGCTTTGACAAAATGTCAGCACTGGATCTAGAGACATGTTTGAAATGTTCTCTAGCCTTGCTAGATGCGCTGTAGAAGGGACATGTGAAACTGGTCACAGTGCCTTCAGAGACATTTTTTGTATTTACCTTGCTGGAAAGAAGAAAAAACTTGTCCTGTGTGTGATAATAGTTTGTCCATGAAGATGTATTTTGCAATGACAATACCTGATTTTGCAGTTGGATTTGATTGGCTATTTCTTGTGCTAGCCATACTGCAACCCTTTTGCTTCTTAATCACTTTGTGAACTAGGCCAGTTTGCATGGAGTACTAGTTTTATGTCTTTAACCACAACTTCATCTAACATAAAAAGAAAAAAGCCCTATTCTTATGATCTGTGACTAACAAGTTTTCAAAGTTGTTAATCTTAATACAAAATGATCAAATATTCAATTGTTTCCCTTATTTGCACTTTGTTATAAAGGTGAAAATCAATCTCCCCTGTAAATGAAAGCTATGAGAAGAGAAAGACTGTGTTTGGAAGAGTGAAATGTACAGAGATGACTCTTCTGAACAGAATGGAGAGTTTCAAGGGTTTTTTCCACTTCCCCTAAGCCATGTTGGTAGTTATTTCAGGCTATTACTATTGCAATCTAGTCAAAAAGAAAAACATAAGGTAAAAAAGACAAAAAAGGGAGTTTTCTTCTGAATGGTGCTCTCCATAACTAATACCATCAGGGTCTGCAGTTTCCTTCAGTAATTTGTCTTTCTTCTGGTTTCCTTGTGTATGGAACATCAATTTCAGCTTGAGATTTTAAAGTGATGTGACTCAAAGACTTTTTTTTTTGCCATGGTCACTTAGACACAGGTACAGGAAGCTGCTTACTGTTTGTGTTGCTTGTAAATTTTTTTTGGTAAGGAGGGTGGAATATCTGTTGTTTAATAACTTGAAACCCCCCCCAAAAATACTGAAAAACATAGAAATGTTCTCGCAGAAACACCGAAAAGGACCTTTTAGGACAAAAACTGTTTGAAAATAAGTAATCCAGAATGTTAATGGTTCCATTTGGCACTCACTTGAAAAGACTTTAACAGCTTTCTCCAAATAGTTCTGTTTCAGTTGTCTTCCTTGCTTTTCTACTTCAGCTTGGTTCAGTACAGTTGTGTCATTTTATGTAGGCACAGCCCTGCTCAGTATGGTTGGCACTCTACAGGAAAAGAGTGGCTGTCAAACATGCTAACAGCTTCTACATGAAAAGAATAGCATCTTAGTTCTGAAAAGAAGTGTAGATTTTTCTAAAGTACAAGTTTAAATTTAGGCTTCTACATTTGTTCTGGATTTATGTCAG
This sequence comes from Rhinopomastus cyanomelas, assembly GCA_013400115.1. NCBI lineage: Eukaryota > Metazoa > Chordata > Aves > Bucerotiformes > Rhinopomastidae > Rhinopomastus > Rhinopomastus cyanomelas. Next base: position 317,572 of record VXBP01004883.1, read on the forward strand.
AGATGGTCATAATTTTCCATCAATACAGGGTCTTGAGTGCTGGGTGACTGGCACTTCCGAAGAGCAGGTCACTGACCAGCAGCCTAACCAACCCCGAGTGGGTGTGATTTCGATATCTCTCTGCATACAATCATTGAAACCATAATAGGTGATAAGTACGTAGAGAGGTGTGAGTGATAGTAAAATAGGCTTTTAGACTTTTCTACTCTAGGACTTTTCTGCTGTACTCCATCAATATGAGGAAAACCCTTGACTTCTGAAAAGGAGAATTGGCAGGTTATGTCTGTTTACAGTATTTTAAAGTTATATCTCAATATCTTGAAACAGAACCCGTTAGAGTAACAAGTGTCAGGATCATAAAATTCAGTCGAACTGCTGTACTTTGATACTGGAAGAACAGGTTGGTGGTGCAGACCTGGTAAGAACCTTCATAAAGACAGAAGCTCCCTTCAGCTTCAGTTAGTCACTCACCTTTGGAAGTTTGAATGAATTACTGTCTCTGTTAACACACATACTAGGGGGAGGGGGGAAACTGTGGAACAAGTTTCTTGTTTCCTGTTGTTTTGGGGCTTTTGTTTTGGGATGCCATGTCCTTCACTCAGCTGAGCAAACCATGACACCTATTTTACCCCAGAAGCATGCTGATGGAGTTGAGAGAGTGAGTCTGTGAAAACCCCAGAGCTCAGTGGAAGAGATGAGTCCAAGCAAAAGCCTGGTGAATTGCACGGAGGGGCATAGTCCCATCTGTAGGCCATGGAAGGCAATATGCTGGAGAAGGAGAGTGGCCCTGAGGACATGGACTTACCCTAAAAGGAACCACTCTGAAGGACTCTGAAGGATGGAGCTGTGCTGGAGCAGTCAGGTGCTAAAACCCCTGGCTGTGGAAAAACTCCATGCAAGCTGCGGGAAGATCATGGAGGACTTGTCTGCTGTGGTGGAGAAGAATGTCACATTACCACAGGGAAAAGGACTGCTCAGCATTTTTCCCCTGAGAAAAGGAGATAAAAGAGCTTGTCCCAGGCATTAAGAGCCATGTGATTGTTCTCTGTATGTATGGTGGTGGTTTTTTTTCTGTTGTGTGAATGTTTTGGTTTTTTCCTCCAAAATGAGCCTGTCCCTTTTTGCTCATGACTTTTAATTGTCTGGTGAACCCTCCTTGTCCTTCCTTCAGCTCATTAGCACTTTTACTAATTTGTTTTTAGTAAATTTTACTAGAATTTGTCCTGATCTGGCCAGCATGGCCAACCACTGACACAGACAGAACCAAAACCCAATCTCTCCAATTTCTTTAGCTAATTAGTTATTGTGCATTGCAAAATAGAATTGACCATGGAGATGGCTCTAATGTTAACAGAATATTTGAAAAAAATCCAGTTATTTTTCAATGCTACCTTTGCTTCTTCTGATTTTACTGTAAGAATAATACTAAAATTTACAGCCAAAACCAAGCCTGCCTTTGTATGGTAACATAACGTGATTTAAGAGTATAAAATATGCATTTTCTCCTACATAACTGTCTTCTGCTTTTATTTGACAATGGCAAGAGCAAAAGGTTGTGCTATTTCATGTTTTTAGTCCTGAACCCTCACTTTCTCTATGAAAAAGTCAATAGGAGCAGAGAGCACTTGGATCCTGAGTTGTCTACAAGTGTCCTAATTAGTTCCAGGACTAATTTAAGATGCCAGTGATAAATTTTAAAGCCTTGCATAATTTTCTTGGTAGAATACAGCATGACATTTCAAGTTCAATGAGTCATTCAGTGAATTTAAAACCAGCCTGGCAAGGAAGGTGCAATGATTTGGGGTTTTGTGACCATCTGTCCTTGATTGACTCTGTATGTCATCCACAATTTGAAATTTAAAACTCATGTGAAATTATAAATTTATTTTCACAGCGTATTCATTATGGAGCCTTTATTTAGGCACATAAAATTAACTGTTTCTTTACAATGTTACCTTTGCAAAAGCACTTTCATACACTTTGTTTTAGTAGAGAGTTTAGTAGTTTGTGTGCTTTACTACATATCCCAATAGCCACTCACAGGTTTGCACAGAACAGTAGCTTTTCTTCACAATTTGCAAGTTTTCTCCCTCCAAATAAAAGCCATTTCCTGTGCTAGTAATCAGCAAATGGGATAATGTAAAAGCAGTCAAGTGAGTGGGCAGAAATAACTGAAACCTGACCAAAAAATAAATTGCTGAAAAGAATCTTCACATTCTTTGGTAATTTTCCAGCTGCAGGTTGAGTCAGCATTCATAATACAGATTTTTGGTTGTGCTAGACTATGCCTTTGTGACATATTACTCATAGTTTTGAATTTTGTGATATTATACTGTGCTGTATATTAGAAGTAATGAAAAACCAAAATGTAAAGAAAATGTGGGATATGCAATGATGCAGTCTTAAAGTAATTAACAGTTTTTTCTTTTCCTGTAAAATATTATAAGATAAATTTGGGAATTAATTTGCTAATTCCTGCCTTCAAAGATTTGTCTTCATTACCTTCATTCTGTGAATGTCCTAGGCTTTCCACATCAACAGCACAAATAATATGTTGTTCCAAAAGCCACCTAAATACCAGAGGACAGTTTGATAGGAACACAATTGCTGTATTATTTCAGTTTTGCCCTTTATGAAAAGAGTTGGAAGGTGCAATAAACCTTATTACAATACTACTAGCAGAATAGCCCTAGCTAAAAGTTATCTTAGTTTAGAATTAAAGTAATTTTATTTTGTGATTATCTGGATGGGAGGAAGGAATTTGATACAACTTTTTATTCTTTCATCTGCATGCAGAAAAATATTCTCTTTACTAAAGGACATCAACAGTTATATTTTTTCCTTTGCCTATCTGATTATTTCCTGATTATTAATCTGATTATCCTATAGCTCTTAAATTAATGAAAAGGTATCTTTATTATGAAATTCTCCCTTTTTTCCCTGTCATTGAAATAATTGGTAATGTTGTGATCCAGTTTGGATGTGGATTTGTGGAAAGTTCAATCATAAAGAGACATATATCATTGAATGTACGGGGTGACGCAAACGCGCTTGAGAAATGCGCTGCAATAAATCAGGAGCAGAGCCAAATATTGGGGCAAAAATATATTGAAGTAGGTTTATTTTAACAGCAGTGAATAAGAAAGGAGACAGAGATATTGGAAAGGAGAGGGAAAAAGAAAGGAAGGCAAGAGACAGGTTAGGAAAGGTTTGAATAAGATTACCACCATCAGAGTGCCATGTGTGTTGTCTGTTTTTCCTAGTGACTGCAGCTTCCACTGTGTCTCCTGTGTCCTTTGGGTGCGGTGGGGGAGATGTCTGAAAGTCAGGGGTCTGGAGAGCCACTTTCATCTCCCCTGTGTCCCATCACCTTTAACCCCCCTCTTTCGGAAAGGTACCCGAAAGAAAGGTAGAGATGAAGTCCAGGTGATCCAGACAGGATGTTTGTGTACCACCATGTGGGGGGGTGTTGGGAAGTTCTACCAGTATTTCAAAATGCTTGAGTGTTTTCCTAGACATCCTGAGCCCAATGCTAACTTCTGGTATTTTCCTTTTTGCAAGAGGAAGTCAGATGGCAATCTCTGGTTTCTCTGGTGTTCTCCTCGAAACAGGAGGAAGGCAGAGTGCTGGTTTCTGGTTGGTTTCAGGTGTTCCGTTCCTTGGGACGTGTTGGGACATGTTAAGACATAGAAAAGTCTCTATGATTCTCACAGTAAGACATTCTAGAAGGTAAAGAAAATATTTCTAATGTCTGACAAGATCTGTATTTTCTGTCTGAGTGACATTCCCATTCCAAGGAGCTTTCATTTTAAAAGATTGAGATATTAGGAGATATTTTCAGAGAGTGGTGGTCAATGGGACAGAGTCTAGTTGGAGGCCTGTATCTAGTGGAGTGCCCCAGGGATCGGTGCTGGGACCGGTCCTGTTCAATCTATTCATTGATGACTTGGATGAGGGATTGGCATGCACTGTCAGCAAGTTTGCTGATGACACAAAGCTGGGTGGTGTCGCCAACACCCCCGCAGACTGTGCTGCCATTCAGCGAGACCTGGACAGGCTGGAGAGCTGGGCAGAGAAAAATCTAATGAGCTATAACAAGAGTAAGTGCAGAGTCTTGCATCTGGGCAAGAACAACCCCAGGTACCAGTATAGGCTGGGGACTGACCTGTTGGAGTGTAGTGTAGGGGAAAGGGACTTGGGGGTCCTGGTGGACAACAAGATGACTATGAGCCAGCAATGTGCTCTTGTGGCCAAGAAGGCCAACNGGGGGTTGTGGAGTCTCCTTCTCTGGAGATGTTCAAGACCCGACTGGACAGGTTCCTGTGTGACTTGGTTTAGGTGACCCTGCTGTTGCAGGCGGATTGGACTAGATGATCTTTCGAGGTCCCTTCCGATCCGTAATGATTCTAATTCAAAATGCTGTAAATATACCTAACCTGTCAATTCTCTTTGTCAGAACTAAAGAGTTTGGAAAGTTATATAGTAGAACAGTCCTAAAATACAGAAGTCTAAAACTCAATGTTAGTATCACTCACACCTCTTCACCGACCTATCACCTGTTGTTTGATAAGTGTAGAGGACAAAATATTTGAAGGAATAAACATTGTTTTATGCTGAAATCAATACCATCAGCCTCACCCATAGTTCTCACTTGAATGTTATACCTGATATGGTTTGTCAATACTTCTTATCACAAGAGTTAGTTTAAGCCTAAGTGGAAGTTTACTTTTTACATTACCGTAGACCTTGCAAAGGGTACATTTGTTTGGATTAAGAAGGTAGGAAGGACACAAAGCACTGCTACCCCCAAGAAGCACATTACAAAAATTCATCCTTTCATAGAACTTAATTCTTACAATAAATTCATATTTATAAGACAAGTTGTTATGACTTCTGTTGCGACTTACTTTCAGCAAGACCAAACCACCATGCACAAGTCACAAGTCAGCACAGTGCTAGTTCTGTGTTTCAATCTGTTGCCTTCTTCTCCATGTTGTAAATACATGTATTATAGAGTAGGTGGATTCTACTGATACATGTGTTTTGCCCGCTTCCTTTTACCCCTTCTTTCCAGCATCTTTGTTAATTTAAATGTTATACTATAGTATTCCAGGGATTGCTTTGAAGTGTGATAATGCTGTACACAACACATTTTAATTACTTCAGTGATAAATAATTTGAAGTTTGTGCCCTAAAAACTAGATGAAAAGTGTACTCAAAAATCACAAAATTCCATGGTCTTTAGTTAAAGTGAGCCTTCTGAAGTACCTAAGGTAGAACCTTAATTAAACAATATTAAAATGAATATGTTACACTGATTTCCAAATGCTAAATGAAATTTTAGGAGAATTTCAGAGGAGAATGGAAGTACAATAATGGCCACAAACCTTTTAGTTGTAAGCAATGTCAGTAGATATTATATTGGGAAGCTCCCACTGTGCCTGCTCCGAAAAGAAATCCTATGAATCTTCTAAGATTTAAATTTAACATTTTAATAAGAATGTGTATGTGGAAGTTCCTAGTCATCTGTACCTTTGTTTTAAGATGTAATTTTCATGCAAACTTGTTATTTTTAAAATGTTATGAGCCACTGGGTTCCCTTAAAGAATTCTTAAAGATCAATAAGTATCCTGTGGAGCATGTCTTTTATTACTTTTAAAGACAATTTCTTCTTGTTTCACTTTCTTCCGTTTTGATTTCAGGACTTGCTTACATGAAGTATATAAAAACTGAAACCAGCAATTTTTCTAGTGCCATTTCCCCTTTTTTATGGGGAACATTATAAAATGAAATCAAATGTATCATTAAGCAAAAACATTAAAATGCCATCTACCACTAGAAGCATATGGATCATAACTTGTTTCATCATAACTTTGTGCACTTAAAATTTGCCATTGTCTTTATAACTTTGAGAGTTTTCTTTAAGTTTTGTCTTTGCTAATCTACCATAAATTAAAAGTGTTCATCCTGAATTTTTAACCACCTTCAGCTGTCCTTATCATTCTAGTTTTCTGGAGCTTCTGATCAATAACAGAGAAGATAGGTTTTCAGGAAGATAGTTTTTTTCATTGTGATTTTTGAATTGAGTTTATTCATCAAGGCTCATTCTTTCACAAAAGCTTAAATTTAGTGAGTGTTCTACTGGATAAATTTACAGGGGACCAATTAAGAAGGAACAAGATACCAGTTTCAGCTGAAAGCACATCATCTTTATGACTGGCAGCTGCTGCAATGAGTTTCTGTGGTTTTTTAAGGCACTGAAGGAAAAAGGAAATACATAGAAATCCTTAGAAGAAATAAGACATAGGCCACTCCTGAGATCTTCTGTAAACATCAACCTGGAGATTCCTGAGGAGTAGATACCTTCAGAAAGTGAATAATCATTTCCTAAAATAGGGAAAAGATTAAGTCAGATGAATAATTTATTAAGGTGTCTGTTTTTCTCTTTTGAGGAAGGAAAAGTCTGATTAGCATGGCATGCTCTGGCTGACCCATCCAGGGCCATAGTATAACACCGTATATCTAGAGTTTCTATCGCTTCAAAGCCTAGGTAAGTAACAAAAAAAGCCCCCATTAAATGCTTCATTTCATTGTGGGACTTTTGCAAGCAATTAAAAACTTATTAATTTGTTTGCTGATTGAAAAAATTTCCAATAATGATTTTATTTTATCTTCAACAGGGCAAATCTGGATATAGTTTGCAAATTAAAGATATTTGATAATGAAATACTTGAAACTTATAGTTGGTCACCAAAGTTACACAACTCTTGTTAATTGACTGACCTACCAAATAACCACTCTTTTCACACATTCATAAAAGCCTCCCAAAATACATTTTGTTTTGTATGGAAAAAATTTCTGTAAATATTTATGTGAAAATTCAGCTAACAAAATATGAAGCAATTAATGTGTACGGCAAAACAAATAGGACATAAGGAGGCCAAGCTAGTCCATAGTCTAACTTTGCATTTATTTTCACATTGGGTTTTTTTCATCTTAAGTGACTTTTATTTGTAAGTTCAATATGTTTGAGAAACTGTGGATCAGTACACAGAACAGATGTTGGAAACACACTATTTTTTGAACAGCTACAACATCTCTTGCTTTAGTGTGCTTGACCTTCATTTTAATCATTTGAGTTCTTTTACAAATAACTGATATAGTACACTTCAAAATTGTTCTACTTGTTGATTCATAATAAGTGACTGAGATTTCAGACATATATTGAGAAAATCTGTTAAAAATACTTGTAAACTCAGCAGCTTGTACTTATGAAAGTCATAAAAATCATACCTTCATATAGTTCAAGTCCAAATGCAAATAGATTTATTTGCGTGTTTAATGGCAATATGTTATAGACTTTTGTTGAACTTGAGGAGACCAAATGACCAAGTAATCAATAAAGACTGATTAATAGGAGCAACAGCAATCTAGACAAAGATAATCCTCTGAAATCCTTTTAGGCTTTTGAGATACACAGGAACAGCTCTGCAAGCAAAATTGTGATCTTCACCTTTTTGTTCTCTCTCCTTTTCTAGAGTAGCACTACATTAGTTCATAGGTTTAGGACCCGACTTCTTCAAAGCAATGAATTTAGTTTTAAATTTATAAATCACAATGGCAGTTATAAGAAATAGTATGATATATGTGCTTGCATAGTTCTGTTTTTGCCTGTAAAATGTGTAGTTGTTTTTAATTTGTTTTTTGAAAACTGTACAGCAATGTATTTCTGAGAAATAATGAGAAACACTGAAAACAGGGAAAAAGAGAAGAAGAATGTATTATTTGAAAGATCAGGCGTGGAGGTTAAAATGAGTGTGAGCTTTTTTTTAGGTACTTAATATTTTTAAAAATTTTTTATGCCCCAAATGAATGATATACTGTAAGAAAAGAAAGGGAGAATATCTTACATTTAATCAATTTTTCAGAAGCCTTGAAATGTAAAGAATATATTATGAAGTGTAAAGTATTCAGTTCTTGTATCCAATTTTCTACCTCAGTATCATAGAATGTTTGAGGCTGGAAGGGACCTCTAGAGGTCATCTAGTCCAACCTCCTTACACAAGGACAACTCTACCTAGGTCAGGCTGCTTAGAGTGTCATCTAGCCTGTCCTTGAATGACTCCAGAGATGGGGCCCCAACCTCTTTTGTTTTTTTCCTAACATCCAGCCTAAATCTATCCTCTCCCAGCTTAGACTCATTGCTTCTTGCCCTATTTGTACAAACCTTCTTGAAAAGACCTTCTCCTGCTTTCATGTAGGCCCTCCTCAGGTACTGGAATGTCAAAAGAAGGTCCCCCCAGAGCTGCCTTTTCTCCAGGCTGAACAGCCCCAACTCTCTCAGCCTGTCCTCATATGAGAGATCATAGGATCATAGGATGTTAGAGGTTGGAAGGGACCCAAAGACATCATAGAGCCCACCCCTCCATGTCAGAGCAGGACAAAACTATCTAACACAGATCACAGAGGAACGCATCCAGGTGGGCCTTGAAAGTCCCCAGAGAAGGAGACTCCATGACCTCCCTGGGTCCATTCCCCTGATCATTTCAGTGGCCCAACACTGGACACACTTCAGTATGTCTACATCCTTCTTGTCCTGGGGGCTCCAGAACGGGACACAATACTCCAAGTGACGGCTCCCCAGGGCAGAGTAGAGGGGCAGCACCATCTCTTTTGAGCTGCCTTGCCTGCTTGAAGCCTGAGCTCATACTTTTTTCCTGCCAGACACAATTTGTTTACAGTTGCAGCAAGAGAAAGGACACAAATAGCTTATTTTTATTTGCTCCATACTATCATCATATAGTCTAACTGGAGCTTTATTTCTAAAGTCTGATTTTCCTGTGACTTGAAAAAAATGCTTTTTGAACAATGCAGAGCATGTTGTTTCTTAATTATGCACCCGGGGAGTGAAAAAATTCAAAATACGACCGAGGTTTTGAAGAAAGGTAATTTTTATTTTTGACCTCCAGCATGAAAATGTTTGGGTTTTTTCTTTTTTTAAGAAAGGTTGTATTATTTACCAGAGCTCCCGGGCATCAGTATCTTATACAACCACAAATTATTCAACATTTGATCATCTGTCTCTTTTGCTTTGGTAAAACCTTTCATGTGCCTCTGCCGTATTAACGGCGGTGGCTTTGAAATAGTGATTTGTAAAGATTATTGAAAGCCGAGTGATATCTGTGTGTTTCTTTCTTGCCTTTGGTTCAGCTTCAGAATTTTCAGTGTATGACAAGGCTTCTTCACAGAGCTAATGATACCTCCTTGCAAATGTGTTCACATCTGTCTTCCTGGGAGCTGAACGTATTTTTTGACTGAAAGCGTTTATTGTCGCGTACGGACAAACAGAGTAGCTAGTTTGTCGTGGTGGAAGTGACACTGTCCACTGGGTTTTAGTTAGCATTTCAGTTATGCAACACAATAAAAAAAATCTTTGTCTTCTTGAGGAGAGCATCAATTATTGTTCATGGAACAAGTTAAGAACAAACAAATAATTTGCTCCTGAGTCTTGGCCATGAACCTCTGCAGTGCATTTGCTGAAAAGCCTATTGGTCACAAACCAGTTTTTGAGCGCTAGGTGTCATTTGGAATGGTGGGCAAGGATTACAGTGAGGCAGTTTGGACTTTCCTAGGAGATTTCACTGAGAGAGTCATTGGCCACTGGAATGGCCTGCCCGGGGAGGCGGTGGAGTCACCGTCCCTGGAGCTGTTCAAGGCACGATTGGACATGGCACTTGGTGCCATGGTCTAGCCTTGAGCTCTGTGGTAACGGGTTGGACTTGATGATCTATGAGGTCTCTTCCGACCTTGGTAATACTGTGATACTGTGATTTCCAAAGTGAACAACTGCGAGTCCAGGTGTACAGTCAAAGGATGTCCACAAGTATGACAGTCAGAGGAATTTAACCTGCTCTGAAAGCATGCACATACAAAGATACTTGGACTGCTGTAACATAGATTTTTCTGTGTCTGGTTTGTGCTCTGAGATCACAAGTATCACATAGAACAAAGGGCTCAATATGAGCTAATTTCTTTGAGTACAAAGCAGACTCCTATTTATTAAATTTAAGACATTCATTTTAAGGAAAAAGCTACTGTAATGTTGATGACTGGAAGATATTTTTCCTTGACTTTTGTAATGTCTATCTGGGGAAGAATTTTCTTGTTTGACAGAATTTACTTTGCTTAATAAAGTAGCTACATCTCAGGACAGGAGCTGAGCTGGAACACTAAAGCAATGTTTGTGTTTTAATTGAACAATGAATTAACCAACATTGCACAGGTATCAGTTTTGTAGTCTCAGGAATAGTTTCATGGTGGTAGTTTCATGAGGTTCCTGTCTAATATAAATAAATATTGCTTGACCTTTCCTACTAATGAAGCAGGAATATACAATGGAGGGCACTATAAAACAGCCAGCATTTTGAAGCTGTATAGGGATGTCTGTTCATTTCCAAAATGTTCCTCTTACTTTGAAGACTATAAACTGGGAGTAGCTTCAAGTTAGTTGTTTAAGCCACATAACTGAAAATGAATGCAAATCAGCTGACCATAATGGAAGATGAATAATTCAGTGTTTGCAGTTCAAAATTACCATAAACTTCTAAAAGTTACATTAGCTAAGACTCATATTTGTCTAGGAAAAGAGATGCTTTTTCAAACTGAAAATCTGGAATTAATGTTTTATTCAAAATGTTCCTGAACGGTGATGAATCTTCATGAAAATAAAGGAAATTAGTTGTGGTTTTACCAGTCTGTTAATAGAAAGCAAAGCCACAAGCTATTTAACATAGTGTATCAAGAGTTAGTGTCACTGAAAACACTGCTGCATTTCTTCTTATGCATTATTACTTCCTTAATCATCGTCTCAACCTTAAGGAATGTGAAATGGCTCTAATAGGACGCTGGTGGCTGGAACCGCAGCTGCAAGGAGCTGGAGCACCTGCAAACTGTTTCCATACAGCAAAGCACAAAGTACCAGAAACCCAAGGTTCCAAACCACAACAAGCTTAGCTCTTATGCTAGCAGATGTGTAGTGGCATAATTTATTATAAATGTAATTCTTGGTGTGTTTAGCCTTTTGCTTCAGTGATATTGGAAGTCATATACACTCTGTTTTGTATTTCCTTCTACATGTGCAACATTACCCATATGCAATTTCATTTTTAGCTTTCAGTCATTCAAAACACACAATTATGTGTCTATAGGTTTAGAATTTTTAATCCTGACTACATGAGAAAACATTTGCTTGAAAAGATTGATACCTTCCACAAGCACTGTACAGGCAAGTGCTTTGGGTCAAATGTATTTGGTAGCTTTTCTCTTTACAGTGAACTTAAGAGTATTAAAAGCTGAATTAGCACATGAAAGACATGAATCTTTTGGAAAGGGTCTAGAAGAAGTCTACAAAAAAGATCAGAAAGATGGAACAAAAGCCATGACAAAATGCTGAGAGAACTGAGGTTGTTCAGCCCGGATTAGAGAAGGCTCTGTGGAGAACTTATTGTGGCCTTTTAGTACTTTAAGTGTGGGAGGAGCGTATTAAAGAATGGGTACAATCTTTTTATCGGGGTCTGTTGCTATACGATGAGGGCTGATGATTTGAACTAGAAGAGGGTAGACAGGCTGGATATAACAAGAAGTTTTTACAACAGGCATCACAAAAGCCTGGATCAAGTTGCTCAGAGAGAGGTGGTAGAAGACCCATCTCTGCAAACATTCCAGATAAGGTCGTATGGGGCTCTGGGCAACCTGATCTGGTTGCAGGTGTTCCTGCTCAGCGTAGTGGAGGTTGGACTAGATGACCTTTGAAAATTACTTCCAAACAGAATAATTGTACAATTCTATAATCTGAAATGATGGCATTGAAAAACTCAGTTAATTGTGATAGATATCTAAATCTTCCTAATGCAGTGCCAATGAAACCGAGAACTCGCTGCTAAAAGAAAAAATGGAAAATAGAAGAGATTCATTCTTTTGACACCTGTTTTTTACAGTCTCCCATAATTCATCTGTAGGTTTTCTGAAATAGTAATTTCAGTGGAAGCTGTTTCATATATTCCTGTCAATTATCATCTTAGGCAACTACTCCTGTCAATATTCATGCTAAATTTTAGAGTCAATTGTCTGCATGTGCTAGCTAAACTCAAACACTGATATATGTCATGATATATAGCTGGTTTTTGAGGTCCCTTCCAATCCCTAATGATTCTATGATTCTTCCAAATTAAAAGTTACTAATGTTCACTTACAGCTGTAAATGAGCAGATATATATGTAAATTTAGGGAACAAATATTTTGTCAAGTAATGTGGGGTAGCAAACAGCATGCAGATGCTGCTTGCAGAAAAGGTCACATTCAGCTTATACTTAATACAGAAAATGCAGCAAAACTGCAAAACACTTAGGCTGCTAGAAAAGACTTATGAGGGCCTGAGCACCCATTTCAACTTCTCTTAATAACTTGGAATACTTGCCAAAGCTCTTGGACATCTCTTGGAACCCAGAATGACATTAACCTTAACATTCCTGATACATCTGAATGTATGTATTAAACAGAACACAAGTAGTACCTGACTCAGGCATTTCAAATTGGATTTCATGCCTTATTACTTGTGGTAATGAAAAAACAACATGCATGATAGCTTGATTTCAGATGGCACCCCAGTTAGCAAGTAGTTGGTGTTGATAGATCTGATTAACAAATCTATAGTAAACCCATCACAAAGCACAGGTCCTTGAACAAATTGTTTATAACAATTTCATATTCCAGAACAAACATGATCTAGAAATGCATGATGGCCACCGTTGTTAGTGACACTAACACACATAAGGAACTAATTTCCTTTTTAAATATTTTATCCTTTTTACAATAGAATGTGAAGAAATTAATGTAGACTGTGGATAAAGAACAGCTTCATATACAGATGATAAGATAATTAGCTGGAATAAAGGTTAATCCTTTAATTGCTCTCTGTGGCAATGTATCTGACCCAAAGCAGATAAACTTGAAAGAGATTCAGATATTCTCTCCTTGTAATAAAAAAATCCCAACTTAATAATGTAAGTAATTTTTTATCTCTTGTGATAAATAATTTCAAAATTATTAAATGTGAGAAACATTTCCATAGAGGAAGGAAATTATTTCCTTCCAAGGATTTCCAAAGAATGAGACAGTATTAGAAGGACCTTGGCTGAATCTCCTTCAGTGATGGCATCTAACAGAAGCACAAATGTAGATGATCAGCTGGCACCTTCTGAGGCTGAGATAGGAAAATCCTAATTGAAATAAAATCTTGCCTTTGATCTGTACTTGTTTTTAAAATGGTGAATTTAAGCTCTGGTAGAAAATGTGCATTCCTTTAGGGTGAGACAGGTGATTCTGTCAGCCTCTGAAAAGTTGTCCTGAATTTGCTGATGGAAAGTGACTTGAATAGCCCTGGGGAACGTTTTAGTTGTTATCTAGTGTTTAGTGTAATTGAGACAATAATTGCATGCGTGCAATACCATTAAACATTCAAAAACTACCTTTTGTAATGTTCCAATTTATATGAATTTCTGAAGCAAAGTAAAAAATGCAAACAGTGAGTCAGTTACTTCAGCTTGCCTTTCCTTTCTTCTTCCATCAGTGGAAAACTATGTCAGAGGAAATATGAAGAACCAAGCTCTGCCAAGCAGTCAATAAAACGAGCACCACCTTAATTTTCCAGTACTGTAAGTGAGAATCTAAAAAGACTGTAGACATTAACAGTAGCAGTGCGTTTCACATCTTGAAAGACAACCTCGTTTTGTTCCTAAAGGTGTATTTATAGTGAAAAATATAATTTTAATAGATACTTACAATGGGCAGTATAAAACAAGCTGAATATTTATTATACTGTAAAATGGATATTTTGTAAATGTCAAAAAATACTGTCTTTTTTACAGCATGTAGTATGTTAAACAAGATTGATACATGAGCATAATAGCTATTCTTTTGGCTGATTCAAATTTGTGTATATTCTTTCAAATATTTGTCATACATAGGTAGTGAACGCTAAACTTCTTTAGGAAAATTATTATTATTTTTAGTCATAAGTATAATTAAGTAGAGCCTGATTAACAAGAAAAATATTAACTGTACTGAATGTTGATTTTAATAGTGCATAATAGAGTGATTTTGTATCAGATTTTAACCAAAAAGTTACTTTTTCCAGTTTTTCTGTTTGACAAAAGATGACTCTGATTTATGTGAAAATACTATATTTTTAGTGACAATAGATGACTTTTTGAATACTTTCATTGAATTTCAGCTGAATTCTGGAATCATAGAATCACAGAAGTTCATTTTCTGGAAGTTCAGAAAAATAAAGAACTTCCAATAAGAAGGTGGAATAGATATTTTACCCAGGTTCTATTCCTGGATTTAGGCCTATTGAAGAATCATACTTCCTGCCAACTTGTATATCATCAAAGTGTCATTTTTACAATTTTCATAAAATGAAATACATTTAGTATGAAAAATAGTGCTTTACAGGTCATATTGTTAATAAAAAGGAGGTTTTGGCAACAGTAATATTTAATTCCCCTGTGAAGATGTCTGGAAGTGTCCCTGCTTGGAAATTCTCCATTATAAGGACTGCAGACTTTAGAATTGGAACTTGATGAAAAATGGTGTCTTTTTATTGAATGGGTATGTATTTTCTAAATCAAATGAGCCACTTTTATCTTCAAGGCAGCTCCAGGTTTGATGCACTAAAATCTGTACTGTTAGCCATGGACACAATGGCTCCAATAACATAAGACCACTGGAAGCTCAGCTGGGGTGAACTCCAAATGTGTGATTTTCTTTGGTGAAAATTGGTTCACAAGAATCAACAGTGTACTCACTATCTCTTTCCCAATACAATGACAACATGATTTTGACAGCCTGTTAGACTGTACGTTGCTTGAAAACTAATGGTGTTGAACAGCTGACACCAGGTTACAGGGAGATGAAAACAGAGCAGAAGTCAGTGAAGATCATACAGCTTGATCGTTTGGTAAATGAAGAGCTATGTGAACTGAAAATAATATAATTTTTATTGGCAGCCTAGCATTACTTAAAAATGTGACATGACAAGTGTGAAACACCATGAAAAAAGTCTGTGTTACCAAGAAAAAGATCAGTGCATGAACAATTCCACTAATTTAATTAGAACACTCTTGTAAAATATAGGTTGCTAACATTAACTTGCACTTTATGTGTCGTTTCCTTTCTTCACAGCATGTGAGGCTTGACAGATCAGTTCAAGACACCACTAGTTCTTGCCTTCTTTACTGTAAATGCTGACAATGTTGGTTTTTCCCCCACAATCAAAAGTAGCTATAGCTGCACCATGCTAAGGGAAAAGAACATCAGAATATTAGAAGTAATAGCAGAAGGAAAAATATATCATGGACAAAATGGTAATCTCAGAATTTCCTGGGAAAATGAAGAAGCTGAAGGTCACATGGAAATACTGGTTTGTATTTTGTGAAATTGTGGATAAATTTTACATCATGAACATATGTTACATAATAAAGTTTGGTGTTAACTTGAAGTCTTTAATTATTGTATAAAGGAATATGCATATTTAGTAGGCTGTCATAAAGAAATATTCCCAAGTCATCTTTCTGAGGTTCATATTAACCATGAACAAACATTAGAAAAATAATTTCTCAGAATAAATTCTTGTGTTCAAGTTACAGGTACTTAAAAGAGATAAACTGGCATTCCATACCCAGAGTGGGACTCAGTAAAATTTCTTTATGCTAATAACTGTTGATGATGATGTTAGTCGACTTAGAAAAGGAAGCTCACTAGTTATGCTGCTTAAAGGAGTAAACGTGTACCTCTCCATGTTACTGTGGGACGTACATTCCTGAAGGTCTCCCCTTACAGAAATAATAGAGTGCTTTGTCTTTGGTGTGTTTGGTTTTCCCCTTGAAACAAATTAGACTTTTATCATTTTAAGTAAATGGATTCACTTTATGAGCAACTATAGGGTCTGATTTTTTTTTAAAGTGGAATAATATTTATTAAGTACAGAATTAATAAAGTGAATTAATATCATGCTGTCATGAACAATATAGTACCTATTTCAAAGACAGACATAGCTATTTTTGAACCCCTTCTCCAAAGAAATCAAACCAAACCCTGCCAATCTCTGTTCTTTTTGAAGATATAAACTGTGATACATGTAATAACTATTATTATTGGTATCAGTAATGGAAACTTGTGAAGATATGCATTGTAAGTATTGAATATCCTAAACCAGACTGAAAAGTAGTACAAAATCCATTATTAAAGACCAAGCTTGCTTGGTCTCATACTGTATATCTAATGTATATTACATATCTTACAACCTAAGCATGAAACTCGTTCAAATTCAGCTCTCATAGTCCATAGGTAGGCAAAAGTTTATTTTCTCTCAAAGATAGTCCTTCTGAAATTACACAGGTCTTGATTCAGTATTTATGCATTTACCTTCCTAGAAATCTGTTTAAATCTTTATTTAACGAACTAAAATGGCTTTTAGTTTTTCATCTAAAAAATGCCGAAGATTTATGATAAGTAATAGATATGAAATCTTTTATCCTTAGGTTACTTGTTCAGATACATCTTGACTGACAATGACTGAATATTGTTACAATGTGATGTCACTAAGTGAATTGATCTCATTGAAGCTATCAATGGTAGAATCATTATACAAAAATTCTTCTGCATGGATATTTAAGCAGAAGGGTCTGGTAGTCATTGAGTGTATAAAGTCAGATATCCTTAGTTAATATAATCTGTAGATTGTGAGAATATGGGATGAAGCTTTAAAGGTCAGCCATTAACCTTCACTCATCAAAACTTAATTTTTACAGTTGCCACTGTTTGCCTTTGCTTAGGTACTTGCAAAAGCAGTGCAAAGGCTAGCTCTCTGAAGGTCACCAACGGCTCCTGGTAAAACATCTTGTTAAGGACTACCCGGTTTCCACATTAGCCTGTTGTTTCTGGTTATAGGAATAAAGAGCATCCTGAGCTCCCAGGTTATGTATGAAAAGAATGAAAAGAAATGCAAGGACTGTTTCTGAGGAAATCAGTCAGTAGAGACTGACCTAGAGAAATGTTCTGTAAATACAAGTCGTCAGACCTTTCTGGTGTTTGGAATGACCTTATGTATTCTGCATTAATTATTCTAGAGCAGAGAGATTTTCAGTAGTGTTCTAGTGTATGAATGTACAAAGAATTGTATTTACCACCTTTGCACAACCATGCAGTATTTAGAACTTGGTCTCATACTATTGAATAGCTTCCTCCTTTTTCTTCAGAGATCTTGAAGATCTTTGAGAAAGCTAAAGTCCTACTGTCGTGGAATGTAAAACTGTCAGAGTGGCTTTCTGCTTTTAATTTGTAGTCCTTGGAAAATGGAAGTCTCAAAGCTGATTGGAAGGAACCAATGTCAAAATATGTCTGACTGACAGGATCTCATAGTAGTTTGACCTCTAGCTTTCTCCTTGTACTGCCTGAGATTAGATTTATAATTTAGATTTTAAAGATAAATTTAGATTTTATAGAAACAACATTCTTTAATATTAAAAAAACAGGTAGGTACATTTTATCACTAAATTATTTAAAACAAGAGGGGTGCAGTCATCCTCATTTTGGGTTTAATGCAACTGCTGAGAAACAATGGTTTGAATGATGAATACAACATACTTTATTTAGAACTTAAGGTACAAACTTTGTATGGATAACAAGACAGAGCCAATTTCATAAGGTCTCAAATCTTTATTGTCAGTTAATCAAAGTATCCATGGGGTGATAGTAGACAGAGATGTGGATTGCCACACAGCTTGAGATAGTTTCCAAAAGATATTTTATACTGATTCAAAGATCTGACTTTAAGGTAAATTTTGCCAAAGAAATAAAACAATGTAAGGTTTTACATAAAAATTTTAAACTCTGATTTTTGCCTGACAGCTCATGGGCTACTGATGCAAAGATGACTAAGAAGCTAAGATGTGCTGAGCAAGTGTGTCTTGCTGAGAAAGCTGTGTGGCTTCCAAGGATACTGTCACAAACAGACCACTGTAGTAATCTACCCAAAAGGTACCAAAGACAATTAGGAGGAGAAGGCGTGACGTTTTTCTTTCTCAGTAGTAAATGAAATACGAATTTTGAGAAGACAGTATCAGTGCTGAGTCTCATAAAACTTTGGCCTTTCACACCATGTTCCCAAAAGCCAGACATATATTCATGTTTGCAAACTGTTCTAGACCCTGTCAGATCTTTCAGTATCATCTTAATGCATTTTATTTATAAGTCAAATTTGATTATTTCTCTTTTCCTACACAATTTTACCTGCCCAAGCAGAAGTGGAGAAGGAGAAGCAATAGTAATTCTAATTGAAACTAAACTTGTTCAAAGATTATATCCAGTTCTGTCTTTATGATATGTGATGAGTTGATATGCTTCACAGAATCACAGAGCATTAGGGATTGGAAGGGCCTCTACAGATCATCTGGTCCAATCCCTCCACCACAGCAGACTCACCTAGATCAAGTTGCTTATGGCTATAATGAAAATTGTGAGAACAGAAAACAGCAAGACATGTAACTGATCACTACATTCAGAACTTTACAGATCTGAGCTATTTTTTGGGAAAGTCAACATGAGTTTCTCTCTCTAGTGAGTGTTTCTTGCTCAGGTAGCCATGGGAGTAGCATTCCGTAAGATAGGAGAACTTCTGCTCCTCATTACCAAATGTAATACTTGGCAGAACACAGACTCTTTTATATTCATTGCTCCTGGAAAACACATTCTTAGAACATTGACATACCTCACCTTAGCAGTTGCCTCATTAATTCCAACAGTTACACTGAAGATGGTATAACAGGTAACATTTGTCCTTGCACATTTAACAGCTGAGTAAAGAATTACACGTATATGGGCTAATGGTGTGTTGAGACTACTGCTTTCTGACAGCCAACATTATGTCCTTTGGTGAGGTAGAGTTCACAGGTCATGGTGTCTATAGCCACATCTCAATTATCTGTGCTCTGTAATCTGACCAATGGTCTGTTACTCCCATATTTTAGCCGTCAACACTGATTTTTAATTAAAGTTAGCCGTTTGTGTGAAATGATTACTCTGTTCATTATCTTGACAATTTCATTACTGTATCAGGTAAAATAAAACATTTATAGCAAGGGGAAAATATATGAGCTATTGTAAGGTTCAAGGAGGTTCATCACAGCAGTTGGCTCAGGCTGTTATAATTAACATCAGTGGAACAGGTCACAGTTCCTGGTATGCCACATGCCAGTTATCTCCTCTGAAATGAATTATACATGTATTCATTAAAATTTCCCAAGTACTCTAGGAACATGAAGAGTACAAGCATTTGTACCCTATTTACACATTCACAGTCATCGTGATATGCATGTACAGTTGAGGTTAGAAGGATCTGACAATGAAAGGCTTTGCATACATGATAACGCTTCCAGAAGTTCTGGTGAGCGTTCCACATTCCACATGAAAAGTTGCTCCTTTGACTTTCACCTCACAACAGCTGAGAATTCAAGAATCCCACTTTGCTCTTCGTTTTCTGGAAGTGTACTTCTATGTACTTCTCAAGAAACCTAGCGAGAAAAGAAATACATGCCCGGAGGAGCAGCCAAAACTTTTGCTTGCGTTTGAATCTCGTTGTTTGGGTGGGAGGACAAACAAGAGGGGAGTACAGCTGAGGCAAACTAAATCTGTAGACCACCATCTTGATGAAAGTTATCTATACACCATTGTGTGAACCTGCCACACTAAGTTATCATCAGGACAGGAATGATTACTATTTTACTAGTGCTGGTATGTCAGCAGCAGCTTATCTTGCAAAGACAGGAGATGTTGAGTAGAAGGGAATGTTGGCACATAGCCAGTTCCTGTCGCCTTTGAATGCCTTGGGGCTTTTTCATTATACAAGCTTGTCTGATGTCCAATTTCAAGATAATCTAAACTGTAGACAGTTGTAATTTTTCCTAAAGAGGAGAGTATAGAAAAATGATGGGAAACTGGATAAGAGAAAGCACATGGAGAGAGTAGGCTGTGTTTCTTAGCATCACAGAAATCACCTTCTGACCCTGTCCTTAGGCTTCTATACATTCCTACATTATCAGAGGACAGAATTCATTTGTTAAAACACAGCTTATGAGTTAAATTCACATTTCTTGCTCTGGACTATGTAAATTTGTTGCCTTTCTCACATATTTATATTGAGGTTTGCTGTCATTTTTGTATCTCAATCCCTACTTTATTCTAAGTTTGTAAGAATTTGTGTGCTAACCAAGAGTGGTAGAGAATCTGTTTTATTTTTTTGGCTCAGGAAAAAGTTCTAGATACATCAAAGTTTTCACTGGATTTACTGGGTAAGGGCAATGTGACAAGATTCTCAGCATTCTTGCTTCTCTTGTAAAGAACAAAAGAATAAAAAAGCAAAGCACATTGTCACCAGACCCCTCCTAACACAGGTTATTATCTCTGCTTTGTCTGCACTGACGATAGCACGTGCAGAATGGACAAAGTGTGATACAGTGTGACCCATTACACCTTGTAGAAAACTACTGGAAACACAATACAGGTGCAGGATGTATCAAAGCCAATAAATTAAAAAGCATCCTGCCACTACAAAATACTATTTTTAGTAGAGAGGATTTTTACCTGTTGCAGCAATGGCCATTTGGATATAGAAGATCTTGTAAAATAATAATAAATCCACAAATATGTTTCCACAAAGAACACATGTCACAGAGGTGATATCAAGGAGAAGACAAATAATTCATGAGGGAAAATTGTTTGCCAGAGGAAAATTGGAATGTGAAGACCTCTATTACCTGTCTGTGTAATAGGGACTCATAATTTGTAATGATCAGAAGGGAACTACTGTAATAGCTTCACAACATTTCAGAAATGTAAATGGGAAAGAAACCAGCGAACAACCCAAACTCCAAAGAAAATAACAAGACAGCAAAGAAAACCAGACCGAAATGAAAACAAATGTGAACTTACTCTTAGAAGCCTCTAAATATAATTTGTGGCTTAGAAATAGAGGAAAAGCAAAGAAATAGCATAAAGTTTGCAAATAGGAAAATTACATATTGGTTATTTAGCATTCTTGTTTCCTAGAACTAAACCACTGGAGTAAATGCACAAACATATTAAAGTACAATGAAACCTTCACTTTGTTTCTCCAGTGTTAAGTAGTTTTGAGAGAACAAAATGAGAAATAATGTCATCTTTGTGAGGGAAGAGATGCTGGGAAGGAGAAGTTACAAGGGAAAAAAAAAAGAAAACATATGGAGCCCTTTCTCATGTCTGGATTGCATTTACCTTTACAGGGCATACACTGGAATACTGAATGAAGCTACTATGATTTTGATTTTCATCTGTAGGAACTAGGAATAGCCTTTCTGAACACTGAATCTTCAGTCTTCCCCTCAAAATAAACTACTGAAAAAGTGAAGAGACATGGGGAAGATGCATGACCAGGATTCTACACCACCACATTGAAGCTAAAGACTTCCACATCTAACGGGGAGCTGTTGCTCTATTCCCCACTATACAGGCAGTATGATTAACTCTTACAACAAGACAGAAACTAGTCAGTCTTTGGAATGCTTCTACTGAGTATTTCAAAGTACTGAACATCAGAAAGAGCTAGGCCAGTGAAAAAGACTGGTGTTGTTAGAGTAGAATTATAAATATCAGTTTTCAGAGTTATTGAACATATTCTTCACATATTCCTGATCCCACCATTTAAAACTGATTGAAATTGCTACAGAATTTATACTGTTTGTAAAGATTAGAGAGCCTGGACATTTTGTAATGGAAAATAGATGCCATCATAAAACTACTGAGTCTGATCTGACAGGCTAGTATTTTTTACACTCCTTAATGAGGCAAAGAGTGAGTGAGCTTAAAGTGTACTTTCACACTGTCCATTTCTGTCACAAAATAATTAACCAAATAGATAAAAAGTAAGAAGAAATCTGCTAATACATTTACAACTCTTTATCATTGACACCTTGCCTATTTAGGAATTGCAAGTGTTCAAAGCTTGTCCTTATGTTTCAGGTAAAAGCAGACAATACTCTAATCTCTGTATACGACAGCACCAGGATGGGGCTTTTTTATAAGGCACTTCAATATCAGTGGATTATTTATCTGGACTTATTTCAATTTTATCATTCTATGTATCAGATAAAGCCCAAGTGAGCTTATAGAAACTGACAGGATTGTAACCTGATTTATGTATTACTCTTAGAAAGATTATCACGTTTGATAAAGACTACATTTTTGCGTAGAAATACTTCAAACAATAAGAAAGAAACATGACTCCACTAAAACAAAGTTCTTTGGAACAAAGTTCCTCTGTTTCCATACCCTATGAGCAAACCAGAAACAAGCATGTATGTGTAGTGGGAGATAAATGTCCTTGTGGGGGGACACAGGTACTTGTAAATGTGATTCATAGCAGCTGATCTTCTCAGGCCTCCTGTAAGCAAAAGAAAGCTGAAAAAGCATGAGTCTGAGACTCAACATAAGGATTTACAGGGATTTGCCTTTGTGAAACTGGGACTCGGATCTGTTATTTGCTGTAAAAATGATTATTGAGTATTTTATTTAATTTTGTTTTCCCTGTGTGTGTGGCAGATCTCTTAGAATACAATTAATCTACTCTCATGGGTGTTCAGGTTAAGTGCCCTTCCTGGCCTTCCTCTGCTCTCACGAAGTGAGTTGTGGGGAAGTTTTCCTTTGCATTTATCATTGTCTGTTGAGGAACTTGCCAATGAAAATTCATAAAGGTTAGTACTTCTGTCTTACTGTAAATAACTATCACTGGTTGACCATCAGTGTTATGAGGGCATGAATGGTCTTCAATGTTCCCAATCACTTTTCAGGGCTCACCCATCCTGCCCATGTTTCAGGACCCCATTTCAGCTCCTGGGGCCATGAGTGACACCATAGCAAGGTTGATCTCCAGCTCCTCACAGCTCTGACTAGCCATGACCCCTGCTGAGCCAGGCCATGGAACCACATCTTCCCCCAGCCTCCACCAAATGCCAGGATGGTGCTCAATGCCTGGGGTTGTGAGTGTGCAAACTTTCATCTACCAACAGCCTGTTAAGCACCACACATAACATATCCAAGATTCTGTGGAGAGAAGGTCTAAGGTTATTGGATTATGGTCAACCTTTAGATGCCTAAATTACATGTAGACTATGATAGAGGTATGACTGAAAACTCGTATCTATAGAAGGAAGCTCAAGGAACCCAGAAAGCTTTATTTTAAATTGTGGAAAATTAACTGGGTGAGACTCATATCTTTTTAGAATGCTAGCTGTATCTTCAGTGCTCAGACAGAATAATGAGGAGTATTTCAGATTGTTAGGTCAAAGAATTGTCCAGCAGCACCTTAAGAGCTGTTTTCTACAAGAAATAACCTGTATTTTCATTGTTCTTATCAACAAGGACATCTAAACCTCTTGCTACTGCTACGAACACATCTACATTATTACCCATGTCTAGCTCTTACTGACAGAGTCCTGGAACAGGCTGCACAGAGAGGTTGTAGAGTCTCTCCTTTAGAGACATACAAAACCTGCTTGGGTCCTGTGTGATCTGCTCCAGAAGAACCTGCTCTGGCAGGAGGGTTGGACTAGATGATCTCTAGAGTTCTCTTAAAACTCCTACCATTCTGTGAGTCTATGATTTGAAGATTGTGATACTTCAGTAGTCACCTGTGTTGAATGTTAATGTAGCCAGTGCTACTTTCCAGCAGCTGAATTGCCTTCATCTTAATCATATTAAAATGTCTTGTTCCATGAGTAGCATAAGCAATAATTAACAGAGTGAAAGAAAAAAAGTAATTTTTAAAGAATTTTGTTTCTAGTTACTAAAACAGAATAAAATGAGAAAAATAATTAATGTGGAAATTAATGAGAAAAAATTTATGAACTTATTGAAATAATAAAACATGGACTAAAATATATTCCCGGACTGCATTTTCATAAGTATTATAAAATAGGCTTTAATGTGATAAAATATTTTAATGAAGATGATTAAAATACTCAGGGTAATCACATACTTTGCAAAGCATTAAAGATCTGCTTCTTGAAATAACACCTGAAAAATTTTATGAATTACTTCTTTTACTTTTATCTAAGAACTCAGAGGCAGAGGAAAAAGAAAGGAGATAATATTTGTAAATAATGGAAGCTTTTTTTCATGGAAAAATAATATGGACTAATTTTCTGCCAGCAATTCCTTCCTAAATATGAAAGTAGGGCTGAGGAATATTGCAGAAGTTTAATTTTGATGAAAATTTTCTATGTACACTAAAGCACGGGTATATACTTGATTTTTCTGTATGTCTATAATTTCCTATTTTTTGCTGAATTCAGGTCTGTGGAAATTTAGAACATTATTTTATTTTTAAAGGATTCATGTAAATTCCTGCATTTGGAATTAAGCAATGACTGCTTTAGTACCTTGTAACTGTAGAATGTAAGAAAGAGGTTGTTGAGATTTTATCTTTTCCATTACCATTCCTTTAGGATTATCTTATTTGTCTACTATAGCGAGTGATAACTGTGCCAGAGGAACTGCTGATAAACATTTTTCAATGACTGACTTTCTAAACCTTCTTTTCTGTAAGATAGTGTTAGAAATATATGTTATTTTTGCAGTTTAGAAGACATTCACTTATAAATACTTTGAAAAAAGATGACAGTTTTGGATGGGTTTTCTTATGTAACAAGCAATTAAACCAGAGAGATAAGGCAACATTATTTTTCAATAATTGCTTCACCTTTGCTGTATCATCTAGAACAAGCATATGCATAATCATTATCTTTTTTTGAAAGTCATGGCTTATTCCAATAATAACAGTGGGTTATTTACCTTCTTAAATTGTTGTACTTTGTTTACTCAACATAGCAAG
Organism: Rhinopomastus cyanomelas; assembly: GCA_013400115.1. Lineage (NCBI taxonomy): Eukaryota > Metazoa > Chordata > Aves > Bucerotiformes > Rhinopomastidae > Rhinopomastus > Rhinopomastus cyanomelas. The sequence goes on from VXBP01004883.1 coordinate 342,554, forward strand.
GACCTGTCTATTGACAAGAAAGGTAGGGAGAGACTTTTTAGCAAGGTCTGTTGTGACAGGGCAGGGGGTAATGGTTTTAAATTAAATAAGGGGAGATTTAGACTTGATATACGGTGGAAGGTTTTTGCACTGAGTGTGGTGAAACACTGGAACAGGTTTCTGAGTGGGTGGAGGCCCAATCCCTTGGGACATTCAAAGTGAGGCTGGATGAGTCTCTGAGGAACCTATTACAGTTGATTGAGCAGATGTGTGGGTGGGGGTGTGTGTGAGTGTGTGTGTGTGGAGGGATGGGGTGGTGTTTGATATCAATATAGTCACCTCACCTCCTAGACAGTGAAGAATCACTGAGTTTATTTCTATCCTAGAAAAAGACATCAGCAAATTCATACCCAAGTCAAATGAAGTAAAATTCTCTCAAAATTTCAAAGAGTTTTAAGGACACACTTTATAAGATCTTATTCAGAATGTGGCAATTTAACCTCTTTTTTGCTTGATTTTATAATATTGTATCCAAATTACATACAGGGCACAAATCAAAAAGACCAGGTTCATGGTTTGGTATAGTGTCAGCCTTGCCACGGTGACATATGACATAATATCCAGTAAGTGATCTTTTTCCAGAGCACATATGCTGGTTACATATGGATACCAAAAACATGTAGGATGCTATTAAAAATACTTTTGAGGACTTTACCTTACATATTTTTAAGTGTTAATGATTCTGAAGCCAAAAACTAGCTGCAGCATTACATGCCATAATAATGATTATGATAATAATCATAATAATTTTTAAAATCCCTTTTTGCATATTTCCAGATCTCAATTTGATTTTCTTGTCTTAATCTGGTATGGCATCATGAAATTGCACTTTTTTCGTCATGTTTATACCTGCCATCCCTAATGCATTACCAGGTGTGAGATTTATGAGAGGAGCACATGAGAGCTGTCACAGTTAATCACATTTGTAACCTTTCAGAAACACTGCAAAATCCTTCTTGCTGTGAAACACGCTTTACCTTTTAATCTCTGCTGCGCATCGTTCTACCACTGTACTGTCATTTTTTTCTGCTGTATTCCAAGTTCAGTCATCAAATAACATCCTAATTATTATTCTCCTTTCACATTTTCCCATCGAAGCAGTATTTATAGTTCAATGAAATACAGTAGTCAGAGAGAGATAAGCATGCATTAACCTTTTGTGGAACTTAAGATACATGCAAATAGATGTGAACAAGCTGATACTGATGCTATTTGGTATCACAAAACAGATAATTTGTAACAGGTTATTTTTATAATAAGAAAGAATTAGTTCAGAAATTTAGGCTTAATGATTTGCAATTTTGGGTGATAAAAGATCACTTGAAAATATTCTACAAATGACAGTAAAGTTAACTCAGTTGGATTTGATATATGATTGAAGCAATTAATGTTCTTGCATATGTCATTGCTGCAGTTTGAAAAGTACCAGAATTTTCAGATGTATGGATTTGTGCTTTCATGAAGAAAAAGGTGCATGTTGCTTTAAGAAGACCCCTCCTCAGCAACCTGTGCTGGGGGAGGAGTAGGTGAGGAGATAAAATGTGCTGACCATCCTGGTCTTTCCTTCTTGCTGGGAGCTTTCTTCACCTGGTGCTCTGGCTTCCTCTTCCCACCACTGTTGGCCCTTCTGGGTTGAAGGAGTAAAGAGAACAGAGGGGCCGTGGCAGTCCTGCTGTGCTCCTGTAGACGGTAGGGTGGGAAGTGGCAGCTCTGACCGATATGATAGTGATCTCCCACTGTCTTTTTCTCAGACTATGTGATGGCATTTCTGACACGGTGTCTAGTTTGTGTGCACTGACTTGCTTAACCTTTTCTTCTTCTCTGTATACAGTTACAGGGTTAATAAACCCTTTTCCATTTTCCCTAAGCTATCCATTGTCTGGCAAATTCTATCCAAGATCTCATCAAGACCTAACTGCTTTGTTTTCTTTTCCTTTATTTTTACCTGTGGTCTTGAACCCACCAGAGTCATTCAATCCAGGCAGAATGATTTTTGAAATCTGGATTAAATATTTTTTAGTTCTAGAACTATTTACTTCCAGAACTGAAGGTCTCTGTGTGAATACTTGTTGATAAATAATTTTTATTGTGCATTTACGAATGTGGTTCCAAATTCTATTATTAATCTTTCTTTGGCAAATTTGGAATAGATAGTTTAAAGAAAGCTTCTCCTTGTTTATTTTCTGTTGCAGAAAGAATTTAGATAAGAAATACTAATCATGCTGTTACTTCTGTAGCTTCGTAGGACCAAGTCTGACTTTACTAGCAAAAGGCCACAACCTTTTCAGTGACCTCACAATGTAGGCTCTGGTGACTTGCCTGGGCTTGTTTTGGTCCAAGCTGATTTTAGCTTGTTTGAGCTGTGATAATTGTTGTCTAACGGTCAGATAGCTTTGTCTGGATATATGATGCAATTAATTAATTGCTAATTAATAAATGGTAATTATAAATTGTTAATCTGAGGAGAATGCAATATCCATCAGACTGCACACCCAAATAAAAATTTGTGTTAAAAGATTAGAATGATGTTACAGTGACAATAGTAAGTAAACTACCTAAGTAATCTTTAAAAGGTCGTTTCCAATTTTAGCAACATAACAGATGAGACGTTGGCTGAGGCCTGGAATGCTGAGCTTGCTTCTTGTAGGGGAAAATATTCCTTCAGTGACTTCCTTCTTGATGATGCATCATGTCAGTAACAGTTAAATATTGTAACTTGTATTTTGATGTTACAGTGTATCTACAATAAAATGCTATAAAATATTTCAGTGGCAAGGAAATTGGCAAGAGCATGGAATAAATTTTCTTTGCATCTTAAACACGTCAAATAGTATTCTACCTTCCATCAGTTTTTTCTAAAGACCTACTTCTCCCACAGTATTTATGAGAAGTAAACTAAGACATATTCAATTCTAATCAAATATTTAACACACAGTCAAAACAGAAAAGTAACTTTAAACATACAAAAAAAAGCACCTTTCTGAAAAAATCATCATTTCAGCACTGTCTCTGCTGTAATATTTTACTTATGCAACAGAAACATAGATCTATGTCTTCTCTTCATAGTGGTATCTGTCTCAGATTTGGTGATGTAGGATAAAGAGTAATGAAAAGTGAAGAAAAAAATCCAAAACTTGTCTGTTCTATGGATTTTCATGGCTTTAATTTTGGAAACTGAGTAAAGCAAAAGGACTGTAAAGTATATACTGTCTTTTTTATGAGGGTCACTCCTGTTGGTTCAAGGCAGGCTGGAAATTCTAGACCCACACAGAAAAGTAATTTGCTTAGAATTAATTGAAGATCAAGTTATTAATTCTAAATATTAATTTTGAAATTACCAGATGTGTGTAAGCCCAGAAGAACTTCAATCACATGGCTAACTTCATTGCAAGAAGATCTCAAAGTTAGAACTGGTGAGTGTCATGCTAAACAGTGTTTTGGACAGAAATACTCAAAACCAGGGCAAAACAAAGAACACATTACAAAAAGCTCCAAAAAACTTTAGAAGACAACAGATTTAAAATTCATAATAAGTGTTTAAGTCCAAAAGGATTCTTCAGTTGCCCTGAAGAATCTTTAGTGATCATAATTACAAACTTCATAATTTTGAATTCCAATAAAATTAATTTCTTTTGGTGAGTATAGGAAAGAATAAGGAACAATGACAGAAGAAGTAGTCAGAACCAAGTGCTTTTGGGCAGTTCATGGTCTCAGAAATTGGCATAAACATTGATTAAAGAAATTGTAACATTGGTTCCTAAAAATGTTTAACCAAACACCAGGGAACTTAATGAAGATGAATCACAGCAAGTGTAGAGTCCTGCATCTGGGGAGTAATAACTTCATGCACCAGTAAAGGTTGGGGGTTGATCTGCTGGAAAGAGGCTCTGGGGAGAGGGACCTGGGAGTTTTGTGGACAAGTTAACGAGCTAGCAATGTGTTGTTGTGGCCAAGAAGACCTGTGGTATCCTAAGGCGCGTGAAGAAGAGTGGGGACACTGGGTCATTATTCCTTAGTGAGGCCACATCTGGAGTATTGTGTTCAGTTCCAGGCTTCCCGGTTCCAAAGAGAAAAGGAAATACTGAAGAGAGTCCAGTGCAGGGTTACAAAGATGGTTATGGGAGAGGATCATCTCTCATATGAGGAAAGGCTGAGAAAGCTGGATCTGTTTAACCTGCAGAAGGATGAGGAGACTCTTATAAATACTGAGAAATACCTAAAGATTGTGTCAGGATGATGGGATCAGACTCTTGTCACTGAAGATCTAATTATCTGGAATCTTACTTCATGCTTTATGGAACCTGTCAGGTAGCCAATGAGGACCTGTTACAGTTTGAAAATTACCAAAATATTCAGATGGGTAGAGTTGTGTTTTCACGCAGAAAAATATTCATTTTGCTTTAAGAATTCTCCTAGTGACCTGTCCCGGGATGGGTGGGCACTAGGTGACACTATAAAAGAGGGCTGATGACCCAGCCCAGCCCTTTTTCTCTTCTGGGGGCTTTGCCCCAGCACATTGGCACGGGGCTCCATCTCTGCAACACCCTTGCCCTTCCAAAGGCAGGGAGTGGGCAGCAGCTGCCCTCCACCCTGGGCCCCTGTTCTACCTGGGGAAGGCAGGCTGAGAAGCAGGACCCACCCCCTCCACCCCACCCTGAGCTGGACCAGTGGGTCAAGAAGCAAGAACTTACTACTGATTCCCCATCATGGGGGAACTATCCAGTGACCCATGATGAGCTGAAAAATACTCCCCTTTCCCCTGTAGGTGAGGCAAGACGACGAGAGAGAGAGAAGGAGGGGGGAATGGAACTCTCATGAACATGTTTGTGATATGGGGAGGCCCCTGCTGATGCCAGCCATCTTGTGCTCACCACGTGGTGAGCCACCATCTTTGAGCAGACAGATCAGCAGGAAAAGAGACTTGTTTCTGAGACTGAGAAAACATGGGGGTGCTTAAATATTGGGGAGAGAAGATGCCTCAGGAGAGGCATGTGAGAATTCCTTCATGCTTAGCAGAACTGTCTGTTCTGAAGGAAGAAGGACTCAAGAATCTTTAGACCTGGGGCAAGAAAGTAGATTGGGTTCTTTTTGGAGGCATACGAAGTGCATTGAAGGATGCAGTTCAGGCTCTGAGGAATGAATGCTGTCTGATCAGTGTTTTGCTGAACAAGCTGTGGTGAAGAATTGAAGAGTTTGCCAGTCTGGAACAGCTGAGCATTTGACATCTGCAGACTAGGGTGTACGATTGATGAGGGACCTGAGAGTGTCTCAGAACAAATAGAGGAGAGGGTGGTTGACATGCTTTGCCAAGGTCTCTAATGTAGAAAACCCAAGGACCAATATGGTAGTAGTCTCCCGTTGTATTCTTCTCAGAATATGTGATGGCATTTGTGACAGAGTTTCTGGTTTGTGTGCACCAACTTGCTTAATGTTTTTTTAATTATTTCTGTATGTAGTTATAGATTTAATAAACCCTTTTCATTTTCCCTGAGCTAGCCATTGTCTGGCAAATTGTATCCAAGCTCTCACTGAGACCTACCTGCTTCTTCTTTTCCTTTGTTTTTTTTTTTTAATTGTGGTCTTGGACACACCACAGGACCCCTAGCTACTCACTAGGTTGCTACAAAAATTGAGAAATGCTGAAAAATTAGTATCATGTCTACCACAAAATATCGGAATACAACTCTCAGGTTTCCTAGGAAAGGCCACAGGCTTTGACCTGAGCTGAGAGCACAGGTCTCAGGGCTGACCTGGGGTTGCTTTGGCCAGAACTGCATTCAGCCTGCTGCCTCCTGAATGAGGAAACATATAAAAATAAATCCTAAAGGATCCAAGACTGAACATTAAGAAAGTGCCACCTATTCCTTGCAGCAAACATACAGAAGTAATCCCCACCATCGTGTTCCATCAGCTGAAGTCTTTAGGATGCAGACACTTCATTATGAATCTCTTATCCTCTTTCTGATAAACTTTTGGCCTTACTTTCCAGAGGGCATAGTAAAGAACCTAACACCAATGAAAAGGGATAAGTGTTGGAAGGATTTTTTCTCTTTTTTTTTTTTTCCTGCTTCTCCCCACTCCCCTGTCTAATAGCTTCAGTAGTGCCCTTGTAGCTTTTCCACATTTGGAGAATCTTATAATCATCCAAATTAACACAGAAAACTGGACAAACAGTGCATTCTTAGCTCCACACATACAGTCTGTTCTCTTTTTCCTGTAGTAAGATTTAGAGCACAGCAGGGGTTCCAAGAGTCAGGAAAGTATTAGACAAGGGTGTTCCAACGGAATAATTTTTAAATGAGCTTCCCTCTACACCTAAAATCTTCTTCTGAGATGAATTCCTATTCTAGCTCTTCATTCTAGCTTGTAGATTGAAGTGCTTACTTCACCAAGTAATGTACTGGATTTCTTTGTTGAGCATCAGTTTGAATACCCAGAGCCAGGATCATGGAAAGAAACACAAACAAGCATGCAAGTATATTCCTCAAGGGTTACTTTATGATGTTTAAAAAACCTCTGTTATCTTGAAAACTTGATTGTAAAATTAATCTCAGCATTTTTAGAAATACTTTGTAGCATTAAAAAATATAGTCCGCATTTTCAGGCATAGAGCCCATTTAAAATTAAAAATCACATGTAATATTCCAAATATAACAGCAAACACCATGCATTATTGACTGCAGATATTTTTTTTATGCTTCTATGCTGTCATTTGTTTGGAAAATTTACATTTTAACAAGGTCTGTCCAGAAATTTCCAAGCAGGTCTAATGCTGCAGCACCATGCGTGCATCTAATGGTAACGCTTTCCCTCCATTCTGGTTTGTAAAACTAATTACAACAGAAATTTCCTATATATAAATCCACTAGGAAAAAAAAAAAGAAAGACAAGAAAGGAGAAAATAGCGTTCATTTTGGCAAACTCTGTGAATTACCCAGTGTTGTAGTTTGAGCGTTGCAGGATTTTTTGGTACTCTGATGGGTTGACACACTTTTCAGGTCTGTGACTAATTGGCTTAATTAACAAAGGGTTAAATACTGAATCAAAAGCAGAGAGTGCCTAACTGGCCACTTATGAGTTTGCAGGCAAAAAATAACATGGGAAACACATTTACTTTTAACAACAAAGACCCTATTTCCCACTACATTCCCCAATGCATAAAGCAAATTGGTGGCCCTACAAAGGCAATATTGAGCTAATTCAGAAGTCCCAGCTCTGTAAACAGGCCCTCATTGGAACAGATCCCAGACGGCCTCTTCAATATGCAACACGGTGGCAGTCCTCCCCTTCCCCAGACAATGGAGAGTGGAGAGGGTGAGAGGGTTCTCACAGGTATAGCATCCCCAAACATCCAGCACAGGTCCCTCAAAGTTGCTGCTTCTCTTTAAGAACTTTGGTGCCTTTGCACTGCTGCCTCTGCTCCACGACAGATCTTTCTCAGCTTCAGTCCATGTTTAGTGTTATAACTTTTTAAATTGCATTCTTGTTCATGTTTCAGTGTTCGTATAACTCTGTCTGGATACTCTATCCTTATCTGTTACTGAACATTCTGAACTACATAAGTACTTGGTAAAATTTCTATTATTAACATGGCCTACTTGCCTCAATTTCTGAGTCCCGAAGCTTGTCTTGTCTCATCAAAGCTGAGAAGCTTCAGAGTCATATCATGTATAAGTCCTACCAAGTTTCATAAAAACTATGCATTCCTTCATCTAATTCCCCTGAGGGACACCATACATTTGATCATACTTACCAGATGGCTTGTCTTTATGAAACAAAACAATGACAACTGCTTTTAGTAAAAACACAGATGGGAAGAAATGAAAGCAGTGTTCTCCCCTCTGCATGATAGCATACAAGATAAAATTCCTGCACTGTATGGAAAAACTAGGTCCAGTACCCTTGACAGCCGCTCCTCTGCCTTTTGCGCCATAACCATCGGGATACAGACTAATCTCCACAGAAGACATAATGCTACCAAGAAAAGAGGCAAAATGAACTTCACTTTGAAGTCAATATAAATCACTCACCTGGGATGCAAGAGAATTAATTCTTACTTGAAGAATTATCACTACTTAGTAGTCAGTCTGTTGAGCATGTACATCTAGAGAAGCCAGGCTTCATTGGAGTGACTCCAGAAACTCCACCAGAGTTGTTCACTCATTTATTCTCTCTTATTGCCTGTATCTGTGATTCTTCTCTGACTTACATCAACAGAGTGATTCTCTGCTATTTCACGTTAACACTAAGCTCAGCAGAAGCTATCTTATCACGTAAAGCATCTAAGACTGTTTCCACTAGTAATTAACTGTTGAAATAAACAGGAAATTATGAATCGGAATGCAATTAAGACTCTAAATACCATTGTTGGGTTTGGAAGCATACATGAAAATAGGTTGGCACTGAAATATGCAACCTGCAGCTATAAATTTATTAAAGCATTCAGAAAGGGTTCAGACTACCATTCAACAACACCATGTAGGGTTTATAAACACAGTGACTAGAATAAGGAGTCACATTCGTTAATCAGAAGAAGTTGTTGCAGGTGTCCGACACCAGTCAAGTATACAAAGGCTCAGCTGCATTTTTTGCTTTGAGGATTTATTTTCAGATCATTTTCTTTTTTGCATGGGATTAAAAACATGCAGAGATTGTAACATCCAATTGTCCCACGCTTCTGCCACAGGAAGATGAAAACCCTCTTTGGTTTCACAAGTCGTTGAAGGAAATTAAACTATATCATCATGTCTTCTTCTGATTACAGTGCAGTGAATACACCATTAAAATCAGCACTGTATCACGCTCACCTTCTGGCGCACGCTCCAAATCAGCTCACTATCATAAGTCACTTTCATGTCCCATGTCAAACAAAGTCAAATTTCCCTAAATGTAAACTTAAGTTATATTTCTCACTTCTTATGCAGTTCCTCATTCCTCTCTGCATTCTGCACTCACCTGGAGGGTGGGTCCTCGCTGTGTAACATGACCCAATGCTTTGCAGGAGCAGTGCTGTGGAATTAAAGTCTGCTCTTTGTATCAGCCATCCAGCTGGTCAAACAAGTACATTGAAGACAAAGTGGAGTGTATGTTGTAGAACAAAAATTGTCCTTATTATGTATGTAGAATACATGCAAGAAGAAATGACATCAACAAGTTGACAAGCTTCATCACAGAGTATTGGTTATCCTGGCAATTGGTAGAACTGTGTTATTGCTTCAAATGAAACTTCTAGAAGTAAAGGGGCAACAGCAGTCTCCAGAAGTTACGAGTGTGATTGCCTTGTGCAGTACTTCATTTGGGATGAAGGATGCTCTCAGACCACTTACAGAGCTAAACCTCATTTGGAAACAAAGAAACTGCCCCAAAGCCTTGCTGGAAGCACAGTAGGTGTAAGTTAGCACTCCTAGTGTCTTGGTAGCTACAGGCCTTTGCAACTCTTCACACGTCTGCTGGTGGAAATGTGGGATCCCACAGAGTTAATTGGCAGTTCAGCAGGGGTTTGAAGAAGCTAAGGTGTATTGGAGGATTTATAAACATCATAAGATGTATTATGAATTTATGTTATGTCAGCTGATGCATGGTAAGTTTGAGGTACTCTGAGATAGTTGGGGATAGAAACTTCTACACTACTACAGGATAATAGCTGGCATATGGGCAATTACTGCAAACTCTAAGGATCACATAGTAAATCCCTTTGTAAAAAAATTATGTTTAACTTCTCTTAAAGTTCTGATGCATACATTCACCTCTCTTTTATTCTCTTTTCTTTTTATTTAAGTGTGACTATTTCAGAAATGCTCTTCGGTCATGCATTAATCAAGCAACATGCCTCAGTAAGTCTTGTGGAGGTTGCATGAAGGATGAGGTTACAGTGATTATCAGTATTCCCTACACCTTATCTGCAAAGTAAGTCTTGATACACAGACTGTAGGAAAACATGAGTTTGAAGTCAACTGCTGTTGATTTCAGTAAGAATTGTTCAGCTCCCTGCTGCTCCATTTCAACAGAACACAGCATGGGCTAACTGCATAAGATATGAATGCTGTGTTAGCTTCCCAAATGGGTGACTTAAAAGAATGGAGTTGAAGCACTGCTTTGAGATCCTGCAACTGTGCATTTTTTTCACTGTCTCTCTCTCTCTCTCTTTTATTTTTTAAAAAAACTTTTATTTTAGTTTGCCGATATTTCCCTCTTATTTTTTAAACTAAATTGGCTCTGTTTCAAGAAAAAAGCATCCCAGTGCATATGTCATTGCAGGCAAGTGTGATAAAAATATACTGACTCCTTCTATGCTTTTTCAGTGGATAGCAACTGAACAGTGTTTATTAATTATGTGATTAAAGAAAATACCAATTTTGCTTGCCTTTTTTAAGAAGACATAATCAGTCTTCTTAACCAAGTATTTTTGTTTTTAGTAATTTTGAAGGCTTTTTCTCCCCCTCTGTCTTTCACAAATGAGGTCACACACCTGAATTTCATGCAGTAGGTCAGTGAACTGCAAATAGATAAACATCTGCTTTGCTTCCATTCCCCACTGCATATGATACCTTTCCAATAGGTACAAATTATCTAAGAGGAGATGTGCTACCAATATTACAATATTTTTGCTGTTACTAAGATGACCATGTGAGACCTTAAAATGAGGAAAGGCTTTACTTTTGCACAGCCAGACTATTGTGAAGTAAGTCCCAACAGTGAGCCAGGAGTGTTTCTACATTGAATCTACTTGATCCAAGGTAATAGAACCACGGAATCACTGAGACTGGAAAAGACCCTGAGATCAAGTCCAACCACTAACTCTACCGAGTTCATCACTAAACTGTGTCTCCAAGCACAATACTCAATCTTTAGACACTTCCATGGATGGTGACTCAACCATCTCCCTGGCCAGTCTGTTCCACTGCCTGACTAATCTTTCAGTTAAAACATCTGCAAATGGAATGGTGGAGAATCACCCAGTCCTGAGGAGCACCAGCCTCAGAAGATTTTCCTGTGCTGCCTCTTGCAATCACTTCCAAGGGTTTTCTCATTGCATTCAATAGGTGCAGACTTCTGTGGGACAGCAATATTCTTTCCTTCAGCATATGGCTGTTGTGTTGGGTATGAGTGATATGAAGGGACAGGAAGGCACACACTGGACTCTAAGTAAATAGCATGGAGGAAGTGAAGTGCCTGGTGTATCAGCAGGGATCCTGTTATATGCTGATTCTGACCTTCAGGCAGAAACCTGTTTCAGTGATACACATTTGTTTAACTCTTGCACATGTTAAAAAGAGCACGAGTGTTTTATCTCTTCAGAGACACAAGCTCCTTTGTTTCATAATCATGCTGTCCTTTTTGCTTGGAATACTTGTTTCCATTCTTGAGCACAGAAGTCAAAAAAAACACTAAATATCAAAGGATAAAAATCAGAATAGTTTCAGGTAACAGGTAGGCTGTTACAAAGGCATCTGTAAAGTGATTCCTGTATTTAGGAGCATTTGTAAACAACTAAGCTAATCCTGAAAGATGTAACTGCAAATACTTGCTAAATGTTAAGGGTTGCTCAAGCATTTGATGATAAATTTGGAAGCAAGTCCTTACCAGATCAATCATATGCACAGGCAGGAACACACACGCTGCTCCCTCTGCAATGTGCATACTTTCTGTAGAGAAAGTAGAACAACAAAGGATCTTTTTTATAGACACTTCAGGCTGAGTGAGTCTTTGTCTTGAGGCAGCTCGGTGTAAGACAAAGGCATTCTTCTGTCTGTTTTGACTCATTTTAAGTGTTGTATCTGTGAGTGTCATTTTTGGCTCTGTGTGAGAGAGCCACTTTTCAATTAATGCTCCTTCTTTGGCAAGCTGTGCGCGGTCACAAAGGCATGTCTCGCTACACTATAAAATATGTGGAACTTGCATTACAAAACGCCAGTGCAACTTGGCATTGTCCACCATTACAGGTGGCTAGTATGAAAAAACCAATAATAAATGAGATAATACCATTAGTTGTGTGTGTACAGTGCATTCTCTTCAGAGAAGCAGTTGCTAGTAAATTACAAGGTGTGACCTCTTTATATGCATCATGCAATGATCCAGGAGAGCATTTGGAGAAAGTTTCCATAACAAGGGACAAACAATCAGAGTCTCAGATGTTGTAAATCGATTGTCTCTTGCTTCTCTCACAATACATCACTCTATTCCATCAGAAGATCTAGTGAACAGTTCTTCATACAGTTTGAATATCGCACTTTGTATTTATCTTTTAAATATTAGAGTAAATTAAGTGCAATTTCTGCCAGTTAAACCAGTTGACTAGGTCTGCAACAGTATGTACAGGATCTGCATTTTGCTTCCTGTTTGTGTTTCCTCCAAGTCTTTGTAAGTGCAGCAACAACAACAACAACAAAAATGTACCCTGAAGCTATTTCACAAAAAAACAGTGATCTTGTCAGATCTTATCAGCTCAGAAAAGCTGGTCCTGGTCTGTAGATGTTGAGACTTCAGGAGGAACAAATGATCTTAAGAGATGCCTGTATCTTTTGAGTTTTGGTCTGGTGTTGCTACAGCAAATACTTTCAACCTTGACTTCATGTTTTCCAGCTAATTTTTTTTCCTGATTTATGTTGGTTTAGTTCATATCCCTGACTTCCCTGAGTTTAAGAGTACTGGCTTCTGTCTTTCTGTATCTGTAGAAGTGCTGCTTGTTGGCTACTTATAGAGAAACAGTTAGCTTTACATGGTTCCATGGTATTCCCATGCAAACAATTTTGTGCACTGTGGGGTTTTTAATTTTTAGGGTGATTTTTGGGTAATAATAATGGACATGAAAATAAAAACAGGACTAGATGAAAGAAGATTGTATGTAGAGAAATAAGTGAAAAGAAAAAATGTATGGAGAAATATATCCTGTTAACCTGACCTCTTGTTTGTAAAATCATAAACACAGGGCTTAACTCTCTGTGTATTCCTGGCTTCATTATGCACACATTTTGTTGTGCAATGAAGGACCTAATTTTGTAGTGCATGCTGGAGATTAACAGTGAAGGAATGAGGGAACTTTGTACAGGAGTGATAAGGTAGGAGGAAGAAAAACACGGAATGAATGAAAAGAAAAAGAAGGAAATAAAAGTGATAAGGACAAATAATAAAGTCAAATGAGGTGGAATAAAAGACAAAATTAAGGAAATATTTGAAAAAGAATTAAACAAGACAACGGAATCTTGTATTAGATGTAGCCACAAAGTTAGCTAAAATCTACAAGCTAGCATCTAACCTTCACCTACGAACTAGCATCTAACCTCAAGTATCTTAACCTCAGACTCTTGTCTGAAGTGCTTGAACACAAGAATAACATTTTTTCTGCAGCTGCTGTCTACACATCTCTACAGTTTATCTGCTTACAAAGATTTCCTGACTTCTGGTTTGCCTCATGGCTCCTGTGTCTTCCATAAATGTAATAAAAGACACTTAGTCATATCAGACTGAAGGTACAACTAGTCCACTTCTTGCCTTTAGTAGCTTCTAGAAGCTGCTAATTCGTGACCGGTATAAAAACTCCTGTTATGGAAGTAGTTATGGAAGAGTACTGAATTCATCTTTTCACTATTATACGTAATAGAAGAATACTTTTTTTTCTCCTTCTCGTTCTCACTTGAGGAAAGCCAAGGTAGTTTATTTCATGGAGGACTGAACGGTGTAACTCAGAGGGAAAAGTCTCTTTCCTCAGCATGCATATTTATTAATTTCCATCATTCCGAGGCAGTGTGCTTCCTCTGAAAGGGTGTCGGGACAGAGGCAATTTTTGTGATAGTGCTAGCTCAATAGTGAAGTCTGCAATTTTGCCTGTCCTTTACTGTATAGAAGAGGCTTAGAATTCATCTGTGTAAGGATGAGCAATAATGCACCCCTTTTCAGAATGCAGATAAGTCAAAAGAACATGTACAGTTCATGTTTAATTTAGTAACTCAGCCTTATTCAGATCCATTACAGATCTGTAAAGGCAGAAAAGGAGAAAAAGAGCTCTGTAAAAGCATTTTCACAAATACTTCATCAAGTACGGAGAATATATTGCTTAGGGAAAAAAACAGCATGTGCTTTCTGTAAGCAATTTTTTTGTTAAAGCAACTATAATTACAAATAAATCTAAGCTATGAATAGGGATCTGAAAATCCTGGAAAAATAAACATTAAAATATATTAAAAAAAATCCTTGTCCAGCAGGTTCAAGGAATATTGAGGGCTGTTCCAGTCCCACTTATTAGCCAGGATTCAGAGTAGAGTGGCTCCACAGAGAAAGTGGAGAGCTATATCTGAGGCACACATCACAGTTTCTTCCTTTTTTGTTTGTGACTGATCCCTTTAGCTGTATTTGTCGATAGACCTCAATGATTTCTCATGAGATTTCTTTCTCTAGAGTAGCACCTTGGTAAGTTTATTAGGAGATGCACTGCAGGTGCTACTATTATTATTTCATTACCTGAAAGACCTTTCCCAGTTTTAGAAAGTAATCTGAAGCGATCCGTTCTCAGTCTGCACGGACACCTGCAAGCCCTTACAAGTATTGCAGGAGCACTCTTGTAGCTGTCACTGATGTTAGCATATCTAACTACATTGTGCAACTCAAAGCTCTGACACTGTGCAATTGCCTGGCACTTATCAATAATGTCTGCTAAGAAGAAGGAGTTTCCTTTGTGAAAGGAAACTGTGATTCCTCTAAGGGCTTGTCTCTGTGATCATGTCTTTAGCGCAGCCGTCGTGAGGAATGAGGAAAAGGAAAATGTTTTCTATTGTGTGAAAATGTAAGTTCCTTCTTGTTTGTTGCAACCACCTTTAAGTGTTACAGCATCGATTATTTTAATATCTGTGCAGCTCTGAGTATTTTCATGCTGACTGACAGATCCCATTACTTTAACTGCTGAGGAATTCAGATTTGTTAAAGTTATGAAAAACAGCACTGTGTACGAATCATCAATCTCGCTCCGCTGTTAGCGTTGAGATGTTATGGAGACAGCTGGCATTTCCTTGACATGTTGTACGATGTCCCCCAAATCTCTCATCTTTCCAGACTTGACAGAAAGAAAATTAATCGTGCAGACAGTGATTTGTCATTTTGAGGATTATCCAGGCAGCCCAGTAACACTGAAAGCACTAAATGTGCTGCTCGCTGTAGTAATTTGTGCACAGATTCCACAGTGACATAAGGACCAAAGCAGCATTTGGTGGGTTGCACAGCAAGGTTAATTGGTCTGTTTAAGTAGTGGGCACTTAGAGCATCAGCACCTTCTGCACAGCCGGTGCATCTTACTTACCTTGAGATGGCAGCAGAGCACTTTGACTTTGGAAGAAGTGGTGCTAGCTGTACTTAATGGTCAAGCTGGGGAAGGGAGAATGGGCTGTATGTAAGAACTTACTGTAACACTGTATGAAATTAAGTAGGGACACGAAATTTTAAATCTAATTTTATGTTCATCTAACAGTATCCTGGTATTTTTTAGAAGGAAACAGCTATTGGTAAGATAGTACAACCTACTTAAACCTATCTGATGTGACAGGAACAACACCACCGCAGAAAGGAATTATAAATCACATACTCAAAAACTATTTTATATTTCTTGTCTAATATACCAGATTCATTTGCTTTTTCATTTTAAAATTATCTGTTTAAAGACCTAAGACTAGCCTTAATGTATTTGTTTTGTGGAACTAAAGTCAACTTAATACAGGAAAACATATCTGTTCAGAAATTCATAAAAAAAAAAGAAATACTGAAAATATAAAAGGTGTATTGAGACAACCAACTTTATTCTCCACAATTCATTAAATAGCTGGTGATGTGTTTGTCAAGTGTGCAAACAGAGCTTGTCTGTCCAGTAGCAGATGCAAAATATGTGTGAGGTCTCTTACACTGAGGGTTTGCAAAATTTTGTTAAGCCTTTTGTAATGCCTGCTCTCCTCTGTTTTACATTTTTCACAAGGTACTGACTAGCATTTCTTGCTGCCTATTCTACCCCTTGGAGGAGGAAGTTACTGTCTATACACCCCAGGAATTTCCAGGATTGCTAACGTCCTGCTGTGTTGTCTTTCCAAAAGATGTCTAAGTGGTTGAAGCCCCCCATGAGGACCAGAATTTATGAATGTGAAGCCATTCCTATCTGTTATTCACTTAGTCTTCTTGGTTGGGTGGCCTGTAGCGCGTTCCTACCGTAATGTCAACTGCCCTTCCTTTTACCATAAGCTCTATTTACCTGACCCTTGGACTAGTTGTTTCCTCATCATCTCCAGGTGGAGTTCCATGCACTCCAGCTGGTCTTTGACCTCCTTCTTGTCTCCTCTGCCTGTCCTTCCTAAAGAGCTTGTACTTCTTCATTCCACCACTCTAATCACAGGAATCATCTCACCATACCTCTGTGATGTCAGTGAGGTCATAGCCCTGCATGAATGCACACATCTCTAACTCTTCCTGTTTATTGCCCATCCAGCAGGAGTTGGCACAGAGGCATTTGAACTGAGCTCCCAATGAAGTGTTTAAAATTCCCTTGTGACATTTCACCTGCACTTCCCTGTCTGTTCCAAGAATTCCAGAAGCCCTTTACATCTCTATAGGGGTCCCAAATCTCCTCCACTTGTTTCCCATGTTGCCAGCATCAGTGCTGATGCAGCTCAGCTGGGGCTCTGGCCTTTTCTCCGCTGTTGGTACTCAACACCCAGGCCCATCTCCAGTGTGTCTAACACTATTCTTTTCCCTCTTGGGTCTGGCAAATGTTTCTGTGAATCTGCTGCTTTCTGTGCAAAAACAGAGTCAACTGGAAGGTGTTTACAGAAAACAAGGTATTGTTAATGTTGTTTTCCTTGTTGTCAGTGGGAAAAAATCCAAGCTGTTCTAGTTTATTTTATTTCATTTTCATATTGCCTTTTTATTTCTTTACCTACTTGCTTGTATTTTGCTTTTAGTTAGCCTGTGTGGCCAGAACCTCCACCAATTGTTCTTAGAAATGGACTGCTTCTCTTACCCTAAAATGTTCCCAGTACTTTAGGAAGTGAAGACAGTAACTGATATCACACATATAAATTAGGAATGCAAAATGATTTCCATAGAGTCTGCTGATTTACCAGATATTCCTGTTATTTGTGATATTCATTGGTGTGCAGCTGTCAGTGAGTCTTAATTTACACCAACATTCCTGTGCGACTTGGTCTCGGTGATCCTGCTGTGGTGGGGGGATTGGACTAGATGGTCTTTCAAGGTCCTTTCCAATTCCTAATGTTCTGTGACTCTGTGATTCTGTGATACAGCAATGATGTCAAGCTCCTAGCATCTATCAGCATTTACCTGTAGGGAAGGTTGGGAATGCAAAAATAACGTGAGATGAATATCAGACCGTTCTATTTTGGGCTAAACCTTACAGTTTTGTTTTGCACTAGCAAAATAGTAAACTAGGTGCTTTTTAAGATGAGAGTTTTACACTGAATTTGATCTCTTCATATAATGTTTGAAAGTCTTAAGTGAGTCTGGTTATCTGCTGAGTTAGCCCCTGCTTTTAATTCTGAAATCAGAATGGTAAAGAACATTCTATAAAACCAATGTTTTATTTATATTTATTAAGTGTGTACAAGTCACAACTAAGATTCCCAACCTGGCAGTGTATATAAAGTTAAAAATGCCTGCATTAAAATAGGAACCAAAGAATGACACATCAAGCTTTCAAAAATACATTGAATACTGGGAAATAAGTATGTGGAACGCATGGAAAATACACTTAGAGTTAATGAGTCTACTACAGAATAATTCGGAAGGGTAATTGATTATGACTTTCTAAGGCATTGATTTAAAAGAGTTGAAGCAAGAATATCAGAACAAATGCTAAAGTGTGAAAAAATTGTGGGTACTTTCAGTCATTCCACAACTGTGGCATTACAGTGCTGCATCTAAATTACAAACGAGCTCAAGGGCAGGGTACCAGACCTTTGGTACTGCATGCAATTTGTGTGGGTTAAGAAATATTCCTTATATACAGAACTAAAGATTTATTGTTAAATTAATTAAAGTATTATCTGTCTAGTGAAGGAGACATTATTTACTCAGTCACAATGAATTACTGTAACAACCTCTAATGACAGAGATAAAACGGATAAAGACAAATGCTTTGTATCGTCCTTCTTTCATGCAATTTCCCTAGGGTGCTAAAAGCACTAGTCTTCCTCAGGAGGAAGATATGCAAGTATGGTGAGAGATCAACCTCTTGAAATACTAGGCAGAAAACATGTACTACTGATGGGAGGTTTCTTACCTCTTGCTCTTCAGCATACTTCATATTCTATTTCTATGTTTGTTAATGATCTGCTTATTTCATGTTTATTCTCTGCCTCCCGATTCCATGGTGTACTCTAGCTTTACTATAAGTGGAGTGTATTAAATCCTTTGTATATTTATTACTCTTTGCTTCTTTTTTTCCCATTCCTAAGGCTCTGTGCCTTTAGTGATTAGTAATTGAACATGTGTGACTTTTATTGGCTCTAAGGTGACCAGTATCATATGTGTATATTTTCAAGCCCTATGCCATGATCTTTAACTTATGCTGTCAGGTTTCTGTTACAAGCCTTTTATTTTCTTTGACAGCCTTCAAGCTGTGGTTTCCTGATAACAACTAATATTTTGTTAGTGCAGACTAATCAGAGAAACAGTCTTTCGACAGTGACATTGGATAGATCAGTATACTCAAAATAAAGATCTATTTCAGAAATACACCCATCCCTCTATCTGTAGATCTATAAAGGTACAGAAATGGTACTTTACTTACTATTCATTGTCAATATCTAATAGCTACAGTGACACTACTGATAATGTTATCAAAATTTCTTTGCTCCAAAATAGTGCTAATTGAAACTACTGTTCTAAAACGTGGTACTCTGCTGTGATGTGTTATTAGCAGTTCTAAGTGTATATTCTTCAGTGCATCACAGCTGTCCTTCAGTTACACATATAATCTCTCTTAAATTCTTTAATTTAATCTTTATATCTGCATGCATAGTAGTGTCTCTTTCCAAAAGTTCTTCCTTGAAATACAAATTAAAAACTAGAGGAATAATCTTTGGAACAAGTAGCCAAAGTTTCTACCTGTTTGAGAAACTTGTGAAGTCATAGCCAGTGAAAGTCGACAGAAGGGACAGATGTGCCTCTTGTCTTTTCTAAAGACCTTCCCATGAGGTCCTCAGGCAACACAACATATTGTGTTGGATCCTTGCCTTTGTGAAATGTTGTCTGCCATAGAAAATACAAGTAATTGCCACACACACAGAGCAAGCAACTGTTTTGTGCTTTAGTGAAGTTCACTGTCAGTGAAACCACTACTTTCATTCTGTATTTTTAGTCTGCTGCATGATAGGTTTTCACAGTATCAGCAACAGAATGAGAGTATCAAACAAGGACATTACAAACAGGATTAATCAACAACTGGTGATCAAGTTTTCAGCTTTACATGTACTCTATGAGGTCAAATCTATCACATCTGTATGGTTTGGGGAGCACTACATGAGTTTCACATGATCACATATGGGTGTGTTTCTAAACCATCGTATTTTTCAATATGCATCTCCTGGCCTAGAACCTCCAAGCTACACACAGACAAACATCTAACATAAGCAGCCACAATGAGGATTGCTCTTACAAGATAAGGCATTTTATTTTGTTTATGTTAGGACAGAACATAATTCTGTTCAGAGATTTTACTTTTCAGCTCAATGCCTTGTAACTAACTGCTCTTTCGAAGTCAACTGCATATTTGTGCAGAATGTACACTTCTCCTCTCTTTTGGGGAGAAAGAGGGGCTAATAGAGAGTGTCTGCATTCACCTTGTAAGTGGCCCAAATTCAACCCAACACATTTATCCTAACATCTTCCTGAGGCAAAAAGGGATGAATTTATCTCAACTGAAAAACCAGTTGCTTTGATTTGCTGAGTGAACCAACAGTCTTGTATAATCATCATTTCAGCTTGGAAGAAAGTACCTTCTGATGAGAAGTTTTATAGTGATAGTTATACATTTGAATTCTACAGTCTTCAAGATGTGGTCATTTCTTTAAGGAATTCTGTTAAAAAATTGTTTACTTTTGTTTTCTTCAAAGACAGTCTTAACTGGAACTCTTGGTGACTCCCATGGGAACTGCACACACAAAAAAGACCACGAGATGAGGCATTATAATGACACAGATAAGGGACAGAGTTATAAATAAAACAATCTGTTCTAAGGAACAGAGAGCTGGAAAGTTGAAAAGCAGCCAGATTCTATTCCTGGTGTTATGGTATCTGTTGCCTACCTTTGATCAGATGCTTTACACCCTTTGCCATTTTTCCCCATCTACATTACAGTAAATGTCCACGTTCTCCTGGATAAGTTTTATAACTAGTTTGGTGCACAAATAGCATTTTAAAACTTATTCCAAACATTTTCTTATGTATAAGTATCACAGTACATGTTCCTTACTCAGTTTTAAAAGATTAGTTCTTGACAGTTAACTTTTCAAAAAGTATCAGATAACCTCCCTGAAGACTTTTTTGTGAGAACGATGGCAGGAATAAAATGTTCTGCACAATCTGTTGTCTTTTTCAGAGTTTAAGGGGAAAACAATTATTTAAAACTGGAAAATCTCATTATTTTTCTTTTTAGAAAAAAAGATTTTCCCAGAGAAGTGGGTGAGGAGACATAGAGATGGACTGTTGGTCGGGCCTGGTTTGACCTTGGATGGCAGACAGTATGGATACACCAGGTGCTGTAGGTTACCCTGCTTCAGCAGGAAGGGGTTGGACTTCAATGATCTTTCAAAGTCCCTTCCAACTTGTAACATTCTGTGATTCATACCAAAAAAAGAGAAATCCTAGAAACAGCAATATGTGATTTGGCTGTGGGGATCTGAACAAAGTCAAGCAATTTTTAATGCTGATTTCGAGTGTGCTAAGTAATGAATGATATCTTATAATTGTTTTTTGATTACTAAAAGTAGGAGCTTATGACTTCCAAGGACCTTTCAATCCAGTTACTCTAATAGTATCTACTACAACAATTAATAATGTGTATAGCACTGTACTCTTTTGCAGTTTCTCCTTCCTAGCTAATGAATGCTCACTTCAATTTTCCTTGTAATAAGGAAAACTGATTTTTGTTTTCTCATTTAGATTTATAAATATAATTCTAATTCTTCTGGTACCTTTTTCTCATGGAAAAAAAAATAGGGAAAAAAGGTAATGAAGACTTTTTTAATTATGAATTTACCTCTTCATTTTTTTCTCTGTGAAATATGAATTAGAGAAGGAAGGAATTACGGCTTAAGGGAAGGGATGAAGGCATTTGATCTGCTGGGTAATCACAATCTTACAGCCTTTATTTGGTTTTTTCTGATTGAAAAGCTCAGATAGGCATTGTCCCACAATGTTCCATCTCCAAATAGTTTCTACTTTGAAGGTCTAATTGTCTAGATCCTTATTTAGCTGAGCAACGTTTATCCCTAATGGCATGTATGTTACAGACCTTAAAACACCTCTTGCTGCCCAGGTCTTAATGTAAGATCTCCTAGAACTTAGTTTCCATCTAAATAACATTAACAAGAACTAGCAAAGATGATGGGAATCGGGAAGAAACCCACAAATAAAACAGCAGGGTGATATGATGGCCATTCTTCTAGAAGACATCTTACATTTGGCATGACACCAGCCATATATACTTCAACTTCTGCTTCTCTGAAAAGAGATTAGCCAGTGAGCCTTAGCAGTGGCCCTTTAGTATCCTCATTGAGCTATATCCTAATGTGTCATTAGTACATACAAATAGTTTGGTACACATATAAGGTGGAGACACAGGTGATGCACATGAACCCTTCCTTGGATTTATTTTAGAAAAATTATTTCATTACTTGCAAAGGAACCAAATGCCACGTGAGGTGAGATTCAGTGCACAAAGAAAATGGATAAATTCAGCCCTTTGGCTCACACTAAACAGCCAGATGGCATTCAGTTTAGTTGCATAAATGCAAGTATCAAGTGCCATTTGACTTTCTCTAAGGTATTCTGCCTGTTCCCCTGGTGTTGCTTCAGAAGAGCTTGGACCTTCTAGAGAGCCTTTATATCTGATGGCCGCCTGAATATCTGTCAGACACCTTAAGATGTCTAAACAGAAAATAGATTAGTCTATTTAGACAAATGGACACCTCCTGTTCTGGGTTATCAGATGAATAGGAATAAATAATTCTAGGTATTAGTCAGGTTTACATCCGCTAAGGAGACTTAGAAATCTTAACACTCAGAGGGCTACAAGTTCACTTGCAAATTTCTTACTTGCTACAGCTACCTGAAAGGAGATTTCTGTGAGGTGGGGTTTGGTGTCTTCTGCAAAGTATCAAGTGACAGGATGAGAGGAAATAGCCTCAAGTTGTGTCAAGTGAGGTTTAGATAGGATATTAGAAAAAAGATCTTCACTGAAAGTGTCCTCAAACACTGGAACAGGCTACCCGGTAAAGTGCTGGAGTCCCCACCTCTGAAGGTTTTTCCAAGACATATAGATGTGTTGCTTTGGGACATGTTTTAGTGGTGACCTAGTAGGGCTGAATTAATAGTTGGACTTTCTGGTCTTGAAGTTTTCCAGCCTAATTGATTATGTGATTCAATGATGCTATAATAAGAATAAAGGCGTATTTAGAATCCAAACACATCACTAGCAACTTCATCCTACTGAGAGAAGACTACATTTAACAAAACTCCTTCTTAGAACTCAGAACTCATTTTTACCACTAACTGTCTACAAGACCAAGGAAGTATTTGTTCCACTCACCCTACATTTCTTCTGTTTTCTAGAATGTCTTGCTTTTTGCTATCTTATGCCAATTATATCTTTTTTAGCCTCATCAGGTTCTGAATGTCTGTTTACACACATAAACAAAAGCTCCATAAAGATTAAAAAACAAAAAGAGAGAAAACCTCAAAAGAAAACCCTAAATAACTACCTGTTTGGAAATCCTGGGAGATTTACAGTGACTTTTAGTGGGGTCTACAAAACTTTGCCTGATCAACTTTTGTTATGCAAAGTATTCTAATCTAGTATTATACTATATATAGCACTTAAGGACATGGCTTAGTGGTGGGCTTGATAGAGTGATGTTAATTGTTGTACTTAAATGGCTTTTGATGATCTTCAATGTGTTTTCCAACCTAAATGATTATATTTGTCCTAAGGGTAGTGAAAGTGTTAGCAACTATTAACCGTTTCCACAGTCAAGAGTATTTTAAGAAGGAAGAGTAAATCAATGCAGGCCTGCATCCATAACAATTTCTAATCTGGAGCCATAGTCTGACTGAGGTTTTCCCAGTGCTGCAGTGGTTGTAACAGGGCCAACATCTTTTATAATCTTATTTCTTATTTTTGAATTTGTGTTCCCAGTGTAAAAGGTGCTGTATGTTTGGTGTGAAGAATTACTCATTTTATTTTACTTTTGTGCTAGATGTGTCAGATTCATATCTTCAGACTTTGGTTTGTTCAGTACTATCAATAATGGCTTAGTCTTTTCTCATATGGACCTCCATGGTTTTGGTTTTTCAAAACATTGAATTAGAGATGCATTCCATTGGTATTATTTCCATTTGTTTTCAGTAGTAACACGGTTAAAGACATTTGACAGCTTTAGTGATAGGCAGGCAGGGAATAAACAGCCTGAATGAAGTATTCTTATATAGTTCTGTTTTCTCAACATATGGTACAGGGCCAGCTAATGCAAGTAACTATTCGAACGGAAAATCGGCTCTGTTCAAATGCCTAAGCTACAGTTTTGTTTTTTGTGTGATAAAATATTTAAAACAAAAGCATTTTTGTCAAGTTCTCTTAAGATTTCCAGTGTTCAGAGTCTTTCAGAGGAAGAGAAAATGGACTGTGATTTCAAATCACTAAATCTATAGAAAACAAAGTTGATAACAAACATTTAAAAAAATTGTTTCTTCAGTACAGCTCTCAGAAAAAGGCTGAAGGGAGCTGTTGAATTTTTAAAAGACATTTTTTAAAGTATTCTGAATCTGTCACGAGGGGGAAAATCTTTAGAGAGCAAGGCAGCAATCTAGCTAACTCACCTAAACCCTAAACATATTTCCTAACAGATGAACTCTTGGAAGCTAATACTGTTTATTTGAGGACTCTGACAGTGCAGACCTTTGGAAACAGCCCCTGTCAGAGGGGCTTTCTGAATGTGGAGATAAGTGATGTTGGCAATATCTTCCTGTTTAATGTTATCTTACTTTCTCTGTTACCCTGTATTTAACAGTGCTTCTCCCAGAAGGAAGGAAATGTCTGTTCAATGATTTTCTCTATCATTTAGTGCCATTACCTTATTCTGTATTTTTAAGTGAAGTTGGGGCACTTACAGGACTTGCCTGTTCTATTCAAGCATTGCAATTGAGACTCTTCTATACAACTCCTCTGACACTGACCAATGGATATGCAGACCTACTTCTCGTAAGAAGCCAAGGTGAAAACAAATTGCAGGTTGCAATTTCACAAAGCACAGTGCACTATGAATAGTTTTAGAAATTCCTTACAGGCAATGGATGAAAAATACATGACTTCTGGTCCTTTTGTGATTCCTAGTGCTGTCTCTGTCAGCAGCATCCCTCTGGTTAACAGTACTGAGACGAGCCCCTCTTCCAAAGCGGGTGAAGATACCACGCTTTAGTATACACTACTCATTATCGACTTTTGCATACGCTTTAAATTACTCCAATGGGGTAAGACTATTCCTTGAGCATTCTTGTGGCAGCATCAAGGTTTTTTAAAACTAATTTCTACAAATTGTATCTAATAATCTTCTGTGACCCTGCAAAAACCGTGTCACAGTATCACAGTATCACAGTATTATCAAGGTTGGAAGAGACCTCATAGATCATCAAGTCCAACCTGTCACCACAGAGCTCAAGGCTAGACCATGGCACCAAGTGCCATGTCCAATCCTGCCTTGAACAGCTCCAAAGTTGGCGACTCCACCACCTCCCTGGGCAGGCCATTCCAGTGGCCAATGACTCTCTCGGATCCGAACTTTCTCCTCACACAGTTTTACAATAGAAGTGGTGCTTGACTCAAAGACACTGCAGAAAGTGAAAGAAATTGAGCGAGACTCTGCAAATGTTCAAATCAATTGAAAATCTATCACAATATCTTCACATAGAAAATATTAGAAGATCTTTCATAAATTAGTATGGCCATGACATCATAGAGACAGGATGGGTTCCTGTATGACTTGGTCTAGGTGATCCTGCTGTAGCAGGCGGATCTGACCAGATGATCTTTCGAGGTCCCTTCCAATCCGTAATGATTCTATGATTCTACTGCAGAATATGAGCTGCATTACAGAACGAAACCATGCGCTGTATTCCAAAACATGACTGCACAGATTAATAAATTCAAATTCTATGCATCTGGGACTTTTAAAAATTAAACTGTTTTTGACTAAAATAAATAGAAACTACCATGGATGAGTTGAAACTGCAGTTTTAACAATTGTTAGATAGATTGTGGTTAATGCTATAAAAACATCCTTGACTTTTTACACTGAAATCTTACATTTAAAGTTAGTATTCCTTTGAAAGTTCACAGCTGGATCAACATTCTGAAACAGACGTGAATCATAATGGAAATCTAAGACTTTTGTTTGTTTGCTTTGTAATCCTTTTTATTTCTGATATATGAAGAGAGAAGCTCAAATACATAGGTTAGGGTACAAATAAGATACTCTTTGTGTTGTGTGCAGCCTGTGACCTACAACATTTGTTTAGCACTCTATTTTGTTAGTTAACAACATCAGATTCAGATCATTGGCTCATACTACATGGAGACAGAAAGAAAATTGGTTGAACTAATTAGGAAATCTACAATACAGGTAATTCATGCATGAGACTCCAGAAAACATTCACCATGTTTTGTAATCAGAGTAGAATTGCTTAGCTGATATACAGACAATGTGGGTATATAACTTTTATTTATACAGTAGGGATACAAAACAAATCCAGATGGAAATAAGAAATATCTTCTACCAAATGAAAGATTATTCGTAGGCAAAATTTCATTTGTTAGGACTTAACATGTTTGCAATTTGCATAAATCACCCTTCTTTTTTGCATAAATATAAGAAAGCTTACAGGAAAAGCATGCACACTAAGAATCAAGTAGATGCAACATTTGTAGTACAGTAATTAAATTTGCTTCCGAGTTTTACTTCACGTATTGTAGTGCAATTATGGCAAGGAAAAGCTTCAACATTCTGATTATAAAATGTTATGTTGTATGCATCATGTCAGTTTTCTAAAATGAAAAACATTTAAGTTGAAGGAAACTTTATGTGCCCTTCATATGATTTTAGTGTAATATGAGACAAATAACAACTCTAACATATGTTACTTGCACCACTTCTTGAAACTAAAAGAAAACTGTATGGAAGTCAATCATAAGCCTAACCAACTTTCAGGATTTTTCAAGGATAAATTGTTCCATCACCTTTTCTGGGATGGAGGTTGAAGCTGACCAGTCTACAGTTACTTGGGTCTTCCTTCTTACCCTTTTAGAGTGACATTTCCTATCCTCCAGTCCCCAGGCACCTCTCCTGGAACATAGGAGGTTCCATATAAATATGAGCAGGAACTTCTTCCCAGTGAGGAAAACAGAGCACTGGAACAGGCTGCCCAGGGGGGTTGTGGAATCTCCTTCTCTGAAGACATTTAAAACCCACCTGGGTATGTTCCTGTGCGACTTGGTCTGGGTGATCCTGCTGTGGCAGGGGGATTGAACTAGAAGAGGTCCCTTCCAATCCCTAATGTGTGGTGATTCTGTGTGATATGCTGAGACCTTATATATTAACTTACTGATCTGACACATCCCTGAAGAACCACTTTATGCAATAACTGCAATTATTTTTGTTAGTGTCT
Organism: Rhinopomastus cyanomelas; assembly: GCA_013400115.1. Lineage (NCBI taxonomy): Eukaryota > Metazoa > Chordata > Aves > Bucerotiformes > Rhinopomastidae > Rhinopomastus > Rhinopomastus cyanomelas. Next base: position 369,518 of record VXBP01004883.1, read on the forward strand.
CACTTAGAAAAATGTGGTCACTTATACATCATATTTGATCAGGAAGATGGGAAACCACTTCAACGTGGAAAAAACTCATAAAGGAAAATGTCAGCTGTATGTACTAATATCTCTAGCAGAATGGTTGATTGTGAGCTTCATGTGCTTAGACATTCTGCAGTTTTTCCATCAACTTATGTTCCCTTTACGTATTTTATTCAGTCCTGATTCACAGAATTAAATGGTCAGATGGACATTTCTGATCACTAAGAGTCTCCTCCTATTACTGGTCTTCCTTATTCTTCTTCACTGTTGCTTTTCTTAAAGAGAAATTAAACTGAAAAGACATACTTATTTATGGAAGGTTGATGCTGATATTACTTCCCTTCATGTTTCCATAAGGTCCTAACCTTAGAAATACTTTAGTTAATCATAGAATCATAGAATGTGGCACATTGTGATAGAATTGACTGGTCAATAATCTTCCACCTGTTCTTTTAAATCAAAAAATTGTTAATCATGGTTTTGCAATTTCATACATAGTCTGTAGAAGACCTTGGACCAATATTTGTGTATTCTAGGACAAATTTAATTTATGTAAAACATATCAAAAGCATCTAGGAAGCTTGATGTACACTTTTACAAATATTTTGCTTGTTTTCTTTTTCTTGGTTAAGATCTATATGTTTCACCCAGTAGTTTCTAATCATCACCAAACTGGATGCAATGGCATCAATTTATAAATGTAAAGTTTACAACACTAAACAAGTCCCACCTGATTTTGTTATGGCAATAAAAATCTATCTCACTAGTGCAGAGAAGAAGAAGCTTTTCTGGTGAGTTCAGAAAGACTGAGATTTAGTATACTGTCTCCACTCTTCATTTTTATGGTGAAGGTATTTCTTAACACTCTCTTTACCAACCAATTTGGGTACTCATTTACTCTCACTGAGTTTCCAGCATTATCTTATTCCAGCTTGAGAAGTTAATCTGTATAATTTAATATGTGTAATTTAATCTTCTTTTGCATTAGTTATGTTCTTTCTCAGTTCACCACAGTATAATTGAGTGAGCAACTTTAGATATTGTGGACAAAAGGATAAACATCTTACACTGATGTTACACAAAGGATTGTTTTGTGTATTTGAGGATGGAGGATGAAGTTTAGTTGAAAGGCAAACTGTAGAAACACAGAAAGATTTGCTCTATATAACTCAGATCTACTGTTTCATAAGGTTAAAGCCCCAGGTATTACACAGAAGTGAAGAATAATTTAATTACTGTTTGCTTTTATGGGGCCACGTGAATATACTCTCACAGTACATCTATGTTTTGACAGCAGACATGAATCTTGGGTGAACGAACTGCTCATTAACCTTGAAAACAAAAAAAATAGCTTTCTACTTGAATCCTCAGGAGTGTTCAGGTACTTGCCTAACTTCACTGATAACTTGTTACTGCTTTTTGTGTTGGAAGATGGGGCTTTGTTTTTAAAATGACGTTCCATTTGTTTTCCCAAGTCAAGCCTGTCTTTTGCTTGTGACCATAAGCTGTGAGCAAGCCCTTCTTGGTTTGGGTTTGTTTTTTTGGTTTTATCTCAGGTCCCAGTAACTTTGCAATTTAAGGACAAATTAAGGTTTATCTCAACTAACATGGCAAACCCATGACATCACTGAAGGGGCAGTGAGGAACAGATACCACACTAAACACACTGGTGTGTTACCAACACTACTTTAGTGACAAAATAGCAGGTTTCGCTCTCTGAATTACACTGTGGTGATGACTTTATGTCTGAACTGTGCCCTTGGCAAGATAAACCTGAGTTGAAGCAGTGCCTAAACTACAATAGTTGAAACAATGAAAACTTATTCTCAGAACCTTATTCAAAGAGTGAGGTATTTTAAGTTATACATTGACAAGTAAGAGAGTGAGAAAGAGCAAATTCTTAGTTTCGTTATTCTTCTGAATTATTATTGGAGAGTAGTGTAGGGGAAAGGGACTTGGGGGTCCTGGTGGACAGCAGGATGACTATGAGCCAGCAGTGTGCTCTTGTGGCCAAGAGGGCCAAAAGCATCCTGGGGTGGATCAGAAGNATGATCTTTCGAGGTCCCTTCCAATCCTTAGGGATTCTGTGATCCTATGATTCTATTTACTTACAGGTTTCAGTCCATCCTGACATCAGAGTAAAGGCTACAAATATTTGACAGGGAATTATTCTAAATTAAATCAATTGATGACATCAATCTAATTCCATAGAGTGAAGAGACATTAAATGGAAACAGAATTTGAACTCAAAACATGTTTCCTCCAGGTGTGACTCAAAGCACACTGCACTGTAAAACGAATAAACTTATTTCTGATTATTTTCTTTGTACAGAGGGTGTTTTTTCCCTGTGATCATCATGAAACAAATTTATATATTTTAATAGAGGAAGAAGATTTTCAGAATAATTGTTCTTCATAAGTTTCCGTATTTAGGTTTCATTTTTTCATATTCTCTGAACAAGACCTTCAGGTGAAATATCAAATGCAATGAATTCACAACTTTCTGAGGGAAAGTTTATTACTTTTCTTTAGTTAAATGGTACTATTTGAAGTAAAGGGTTTTTTTCTTTTAATATGTACGTGTTGCATTTCACACAGTGAAGGGCATTTCTTTATTGTTGTTAATAACTGCTGCAATGCAGAAGAAAGGAAGTAAAGTAATTTTCATACCATGATTATACTGTCATAATATGACTGGGGCAACTACACTTTGCAATGACTTGTGTCCTTGCTTGGTTCTGCCAATTCAAATTTTTTGTGCAAATAAGTTAATAACAAAGCCATTCCACATGAATTTAAAAATAATTAGCAGTATTTACCAACTTATGAGATACATGAAAAATAACCCTCATACCAGTAACTATAATAGCACAGTGATAAATCTTGGAACTCCAAGATCTTCCTTTCACTACTCAATGTCTAATCAATGTCATATGTTAGTCTAACTTCACAATGATTATTAATGAGGCTAATTTAAGACTAGAAGATGTTATTTATGACACTACTGTGTGATAATAATTTATTTATGTAACTGAACATGCTTTAAAATTATAGCCTGCAACTGTTGAGTAAAAAACATCATAACCACTGACATCATATTGAAGCATCCTCCAGTGTTGGCAGTAAAAGCTATTTTACTCTTTCCTTGATGAGAACTTCTTGTCAATGTTTTTTACTAATTCCTAACTAATAATTTGATAAATAGTCATCTATATTCCCTATTATGTAATCATATATATATTTGCCAATATATACACAGCCCTAAACCTTTGGCATACATGACATGTATGGTGAGTAAGTAGACCAGTATTATTACCTTGACCTTCTATAATGTAAATAAAATAGTTGATGTTATTATAATATCAATTTCACTGCTTACTTTATTTTAAATGTGCTTGCTTATGTTTCCCCATTTTCTAGAGCATTAAAGTGTGTAGTATTTATTCTTAAATATTTCTTAATGAATTTCATAGGCATGCTGGATACAAGTTGTACAAACAAGCCAGAATTTTGAGTAAGGGCCAAGGCAAATCAATGCCCAAACATTAGTCGAGCCAGTGGAACTGATTACACACATACAAAAAGAAGAATGCATGAATTGGTAGATAAGGTCACTGTCACAGCCAGAAGGTAATGCCAAAATATTCCTGCTGGCTTGACTCATTCACATGTATGGACACAGACCTGATTCAGAGCCAAACGCTCTGCGTAAGCCCAACTTAACTTCCTTGGCTTGCCGACCTCCAAACCACAGCTGTTGTGGCAAAGACAGCTCATCAGAAATGAATTAATTTTGCTAGTTTTCATCTGCCATGACTTTGTAAGAGGCAGTCACTAAGGGTAGAGTGCTTTGCAGCTGCTGCTGCTATTCCAAGAATAATCTGCACTACTGAAAAAAAACCTGTCGTATTTACATTGCCTATTTCAACGAGGTGTCAGCCTCTGGATAATAAGCATGCTCCTAATGAAGCCTAGACACTTCTAACCAATGTTTTGAACATGTGACTAATGATTTTGATTGTACTGGGGTCCATTTGATATCACCTGACTGGCCTGATTTGCAAAAAAGCCACAGTCCTCTTAATTAAACCTGGTCTTGAATGGGACTTTCAAAAACTGAGGTCATCAAAATCATTAGTAGCATCTTAACTAACTTAGTCTAGTTAGTTTGAGTAAGAAAAATTAGAAACACATTGATGAGATATTCCAAAGTTAGAACAAACTCTTTTATTGTCATTGTTTCCTTCTTCTCTCAACTTCACCCTGTTTTATCTGGATTCAAAACCACAACAAATCCCTCACTTGGACTTATTGTACGCTTGTAAAATAAACCAGTAATAGAAAGGAATAGGAATAATGCCTTATAATATAATTCAGTTTCCTAAATGGGAGCTGGACACCTTTGGCAGTTTAACTCCACGCAGAAATCCTGAACAATTCCAAAGCTTTTTCACACTTATTGAGACACTGAAATACTTGTTTTTTTTAAAACATTTTTATCATCAGTGATTCTATTATTATTGCTTTTCATCTTGTTATTTTTATTACAGACCTCTGTTCAAATGTCTAGGAATACAATCAAAACTGCATTCCAAGCAGCATCATTGCACTGTCCAATCAAAAGTGAGTCTTCATGAGAATTACACAAATAAATAAATCAAAAAATCAGCTTTTAACATTTCACATTTAATTCTAGGGCTTTTTTCCAAATGCCCTGGGATAATGAGTGTGCTTTAAGACATAGCAAAGAACTTATCTGTCTGAAAAAGAGACAGTTTTTCTATCTGACTTTTTGAAGTTATCCATGGAAGTAAAAGTGATTGTAGAAAAGTTTTAAGCATCATAAAACTGCTTAGATGATCTTACATGTACAGTGAGGTTCAGAAAACTGCAGAACATAGTGACACCTTATTATGAGAAAATAGGATGCTATATAAAGGCTTTTCAAGTGACAAAGGAACAGATAAGAAGTCTTTAAAATAATTACGTTCAGTTAATTAAGAGAAGTACAAGAATTATCGATCAATAGATCTTGAACTAGTATTTACAGGTACATGATTGGGTTAACCCCACTTCAGCCCTGTTTTGACACTATCAAGAACCTTTCTCAGCACATAAACCCTGTCTACTGCCATCACTGGCTGTTGCTTCTTATACTCTTGAGTGGTTCAGGCTCGCACAGTATAGATGCTTCATGTGACAGCATTCCCTTAGAACGTCAGTCTTGCAGAGCTGCTCCATCTTTCTGAACCATTGAAGGTTCAAGATTGGTCAAAAGCTTCAAGATTGCTGGGAGAGTTGTTCTAACAACTGCAGGGGACTGTACCCTGTGGCACATCACTGCTGTTGCTAAGGGTACACCTACCAGTCTGAGCAGGCCTGCCAAACTCCCTGCCTTTTTTCCCCTTTCCCCCCAATTGATGTACTAATTGCTCACTGCATTTAGCTCTGCTAAAGGTGCTTGATGCTCCCCAATCAAGGGTCAGCTGAGACAAAAGCTTCAAACACTCTGTGATCAAGGACAGCTGGCAGCTTGTTAGGCAGTACTAGACCTCGCTACAAAAGTTGACCGAAATCAAAGCTCCCATGGCTATCCTTGCCTGGTGGCACTGGTATCTCCAGGTTCCTCACAGAGTTTCCAGGAGCCTCTCAAGAATCTCAGTTAAAGTCCAGAGAAAATCTTTAAAGCTCGAAAACAAAGCCCACAAAATCCTGTGGAAACTGCTTTTGTGTACTTCAGTACTCTTATGTACTATAACTCTTGTTCATGGTATACATATTAAATACAATAAAATGCAAATTACACTGCAATTAGAAAGAACTATTGCAGTTCTAGGCAGAGGTACAAAAGAATTGGATGTCTACTTAAATTGTTTTGTGATTATGTTCTATTCTGATAATGGAATTTTGTCAAAATTCTTGCTTTTTGGAATAGTATAGAAAGGTGAATTTGGAATTGTCCTGTGAATTGAGCATATGTAAGCATTTACATATATCATCAAAGTCTTACTTTGTTTTGCCAGTTTTTGATCGGAATGAAACATTGAATGAGACATTATAATGCATTTGTTAGAAACCAAATATTGATTCTGATCTACAGTAAATCAATCATTGTTTTTCATTTCTACATTAAGCTGTATTTCTCTTTGCTGTATTGCTGTAATAGAGTAACAAAACAAAAGACAAAGAGGAGATGGAGTGTTCTTATTTGTCATTGTTCTTGAAGGAATGCATCTGATGGTTGGCCTAGGGAAACAAGCAAGTAGGGCTGTCACAAAAAACACTGAAACATAAAATTCTGGCAGTGAGTTGTGAATCAAAAGAACCCACTCTGCTACACAGACACACAATTCTTCTCTTTGGAAAAAGAATGAGAGCATGGATTTTATATGACAGGTACATAGATGCATTGCTTAATCTTCTTGAGGGTGCACAGATACACTATTCATAAGAATGAACACGGGAAGTTATATACTGTAGACTTCCCTCACAATCTGATGTCTGAAGTCTTCATGAGTTTTAAATACAGAAAAGTTTACATACTGTTACTACTGGTAACAGTTAAAGATGTTCTTTAATAGCTCCTATATTATGAAATGAAGTATTGCTACTGAGTTCTGAAAAGTCACCTCTTCACAATGTTGGTAACTTTCAACAGTTATTGTGATAGAAATGAACCTAACAAATTAAAATTAGAAACACCTCAGGGCTGAGCCTAAAAGAGAATGTAAAGCCTAAAATTCCAAAATAGTTGAAAGACATTCTGGGAAAGGAACTAATTCAGTTCCACTCCCTGTTTACATTTCTTTTACACCAATGAGAAGATGCAGGTACATAAAAAAAGTCAACTCAAAGCATCCCGAGTCCTAGAGCATCAGATCCCATTTTTCCTTCTTACTGCCCTAGATGTTATTCTGTTTTACTCCACTTAAAATTAAATTCAAAATCCACCATTTTGGCCTCTGTTCAGTTATCTGCTTCAGTTATCTGAACCCACCATTTTCATCAGTAACGACATGAATTACCTAATCACAGTCAATCAGTTTTACACCCCACTTTATGTTTGGAGACTGGCTATCTCATGTTTAGCTTACCGGTATAGTTGCAGAGATATTTCAGTCCCCTGCTAAAGTGTTCTGTTATGTCCACCAAGATATCAATAACTTGTATATCCAGAAAATTTTTCTAAATTATAGCTTCTTTAAAGTCTTAGACTTACAAAAAACTAATAAAAATGGTTCATTAATCGAGGCTTGTTTTGGAGAAAATTAATTCGGTAGCAAAGAGGAACAAGAATGCAAATATTTGCACTAGGTCAATGAATTACCACAACTAAATTTTTTCCCAATTATGAGGCAAATGAACGTAGTCTAAATAATCTTGAATCCTTACTCTTGTACAAGATAAGCATGAAGATAGCTTAAAATCAACATCAGCTCTTTTGATTTACAGCTGGAAGAGGAACAAGGGTTGCACTCAGTCAAATCTCAAGTTCAATGGGAGAGTAATTATTCTTTAAACTGCAGTATGTCAACATTTTTCTCTTTTATGATCCTATACTTAATGCTTAAACACACTGACTTTGGCAATAACATACCATAACATTAGTTTTGCTCCAACTTGCTTTCAAATGTTTAAAACATTGGACTCCAAAACAGGTCTTCTATCTTTCCTCTGACATGATAGATAACTCAGACCTTACCTTTCTGAGTAAAACTGAAATACACTTACATTGGTATTTGGCTTTCAGGAAAAATCATCAAACCTAATGAGAGTCACCAAAAAACATTACATTTGAGAGAAAACTTACAAACATTAGATTTAACAATCAGCTTGGGGCATAATATTTACAGATTGCTTTGAAGGCAATTCATGATTGGACCTGACTCACAAGGTGTGATGATAAAGGAATCACAACGGATTTTCTCTTGAAGCTTTGTGATCGGAGAGGTTCATTGGTAAAGCCTCTGGTCTGCAAACGTTATGAGTTACAGGACTGTAAGGTTATGGATGTCATCATATTTGGAAATCCACATACATGAGGAAGTTGCTGCAAAAACAGGTGTGTAAGCTGTTCCTGTTCAAGCACTGTTGTAGTTTGACATCTGAGGTTTCTTAGGCTGAGATATTGGGAATTTGTTATGGCAACCTGTGAAATTTCTTTGGTTCTACAAAAAAAGCTGGAATGATGGGTTTGGAAATTCTTGTTTTAGGTTTCTGGCTCCTCTTTCTTCTTGACTTCACTTTATTTCTGTGCTTTAGAGAGAAAGCATGGCACTGTATGAGATGTGGCAGCTATACTGCCCTGGGAATGTGGTGAGCAGAGAGAGAGAGTGGCTTCAAAGATCAACAGAAGGAAAGTTGCATCTGAATTCCATTGTTAGCTGAAATGGAGAGAGAAAGTAAGAGTTTGCTGTCATCCCAGCTTCCTACAAGAATTTGTGGGGCTGATACTTAAGTGCCGTCAGAGTCCTCTGTCAGCTTTGATAGTAACAATTTACCCACCACATTCTGAAAACTTGACAGTTCTTCATTAATCTTCTGGTTTAGAAAGGAACATTTTATAATGGCAGTGGAAAACAAAATAACTTCAACTTCACAGAATGCTACAGGTTGGAAGGGACCTTGAAAGATCATCTAGATCCAACCCCACTGCTGGAGCAGGGTAAGCCAGCAGGGTACTGTCTCAAGATGTCCCATATGGGGCTTGAACCCATGACCCCAGGGATTTAGAGTCCCATGCTCTACCAACTGAGCCAACAGGGTGCCCCAAGTCTCTCCTGAGTCCAGGACACATGATTTAAAATCTAGAATTGCACAATGATTTTCCATCTTGTAAGCTCATATATACTACTTGGAATTCTATAGAGTTTCACATGGGAATAATGGTATTATTTACTAAAATAATGTATATTTTATCATTTACATTAGACTATTTCCCATAAGATATAAATTTTAACTAGGCTCATATATTTTTAGGATGTCAGCCTGATAACAGAATTAGGAATCTGTTGAATAAAATATAATGAAGTTATTAGGTACTTAGTGTTACATTACCATTATTATATTTAATCCAACAGACTGTCTTACCAAACCATTTATAGAGCTTTCTGAAAGTGAGAGTTTAAAAACTTTTCTTCAAAATAATCTGGGTCTTAAAACATGAAACTACACTTTATGGCAATAAAAATGATTTCTTTGTAATCACTGTAGCCCAATTCATTTGAATGTAAACAGATGGCATTCTTTGCAATAGAAGTTTAAGTGCTGTGTAGTGTAACACTACTGCATTTGAGATGCTAGGAATGTAATGGATCAGACAGCACAGCCTTTCCACAAAGCCTGTTTGCTGTTGCTTTTGTAAGCTCAAAAGAATCCTGAAGTTGGAGAGCTCAAAAATGTAAATGGGAAGACAAAGAATGTCCAATGGGTTTATTACTTACTCAACTAAGTATCTGTATCACAGAACTTCCATCATGTTTAGTTATTCTGGGTGTTAGGCAAAGCTCACTAAAACAAATGAACGTTTAAAATGCTTTTCTACATAAGATATTTGGCTTTGGTTCAAATATATGTTACCCAAATACACTTTATGTGTCAGTGTACTTTAGTTTAATGACAATCTTCAACTGAAAATGGGGATATAGGCTTTTATTCTTATATTTAACTTGTTATGATTTATTTTAACAATCTACAAGTCTACTTTTTTTTTCAGAAATATTAAGTATTGTACTGATTTTAAGATTATGGACATAACAAATCTTCCTACTGAAAACTTTAAAACAACTCTTAGACCATGTTAGAATCACGGCAACATTCCCAGAGGTGTGTAAGGTGGGAAGAATGACATTTAGCTGACGTGCCTAGGTACTTCTGATCAGCATTTTTTACCTACTGGAATTCACAAGACCAATATTCTATCTATAAACCTTCCATCACTATGCACACAGTTACTTACATAATTACACACACTCCACAACAACCTCAAAACAGACAATCAAAACAAAACACATCTAATGAAACACAGTGCAGCATGGACAGATGGAAAAACCTGATCCCGTGAAAGAGGAGGTGTTATTCTCTCTTTCACTCACTGAAACACTGCCAATAGCACAGAGATGCTGCTTTGGTAACATTATGGCACCAGTTCTGTTTACAGGACCACGATGCAAGTACACACTAGAATGTGTATAGTAACATATTTTTGACACGTCAGAGGCTGTACAGCTATTTGTGATTGAATAGCTGTTACATTGAGTTTTCTGCTCAGTTTGAAAAGCAGCCTCCCACACCAGTGGTTATCATTCCTCTACGTGTTTCTCATGCATTCATCACTTCAGTAGCTCAGTACCAGTCAACACAAACCTATTCATGGCATAATGATCATGGCTGTTTTATTAAATTCTATTGTACTCTCCAGTTTTCTTAGTTACCAACATGGAAAAATAATTGTATTTAAAGGTTTCAAGGACACATTTAGAATCCTTTTGCACTGGAATTATGGTTACTGTTCAAGTAAAGAATTACCCAGAATTCGAAGAACTCTGGTAGTAGCATCTATACAAACACTGAAAGGAAAATGTTCTTGACATTTCAAAGCATTGTAGACTATCTACTCTTTTGTTTGACTGAAAATTAAATCAGTAGATCTGGGGGCAAACACATACAGTTGGTATTTACTTATTTTCCTTTAAGTATACATGTGCCCAAACAGTTTTTTGTGGGGGAGTGGTGTAGGAATATTGCACTAGTGTTATATTGAACCTTAGCATCTATTGTACAAACTCTACTAACGTGCAGAATTTTGCCCCTGAATTGTGGTGAGGATTTTGTCACGTCACTGTTACATAGTGAATAATCCCTTCACTGAAATACATTAGAACAAATACTGTCAGTCAGAGTTAACAGCCACAGAGCAACCTACTGTAGCAGTCACTACAGTACCTACACTGTACATGACTCTGCATGATCTCTATGGGTTCTTTTGACAGCAGTTGAGGGAGGATGGTTAAAGGCATTAAAAACATAACAGATAATCCAGAGACAACTGAGTTGTTTCTGGATGATGAGTACAATAGTATGCTTGGCTACAAGGATGATACTAAACGGGCTTTAACCTCAAAGTTTGTAATCCTTTCTTACACTCTTGTGGAAACTTCAAAAATAACCTGCATACTTTTAAACAAAGTGGTTAGTTGTGTTGTTTTAATTCTTGGGCACTTTTTAAAACTTTGCATTCCTTCTCATTGCCAAAATCCTAGAAAGGCTGTAAATTAGCAATCCCTTACTCTTTATACCTTTGTTTGATTGTAATAATTGCTAGACCTAAATAAAATGGTTGATATGCATACTGTAAGCTTTTTTTCATGCCATCCTTACACAGTAATGCTGGCTGCACTGAACTGTAAAGAATACAGCAGATTACCAGGTGATGAAAGCTCCCTGATTTCCACTGATTTAATCAATTACTCTCTGGATCAATTACTCTGTTAGATGAGATTTATATTAATGACCCAGTATCTTATTTCAGAGATATGAACCCTTATTTTCCTTCTAAGACATATGCATAAAATGGATTTTACTTCACAAGAGAAGTTTGGTTTGAGATGTTTCTGTGTCACTTCTTACTGTTGTGGATTTTATGTTGGTTCTTCTCATTGCAAGCAAGAATCATAGCAGGCAAAATCAAAGCTAATATATGTCATGTTCTTTTTACTCAAAGAAAGTTTAACGTGGTTGAGCATATTGACTACAGCCCAGTGTTGCAGAAACCATCATATTTAGAAGGAGTTTCAGAAACAGTTAAATGCAGGATACATAAGTTAGACTTGAACTAGCAGAGTTCAGTGTCAGAAGTACAGAAAGGGTCTCAGAAAAAGTGTGATGACGCACATCTTCAGCGATCAATTTGTGTTGCAACGTTTGGGAATTTCAGATTTGCAAGATAGAAACATAGAGACTATGAAAATGTTTGTTGTCCTCTGATATCATATACTTTGGGAACAAATATCAGTGATGCTGTCAGAGCGATGTGCATATCTGATAGGGAGAGAGAACTGCAACTAGCCGATGGGCTCTGCCTGTGACTGGGTTACACAAGCTGCAGGACCAGCACCAAAAGTGTGTCAGGAGACAACAAAAACAATTATGTTAGGGTAACTAGAAGATCAACCTGTGAACTCAGTCTCCTTGTACATTGTGTTCCTTACTTTCCACCTTCATGTGTACCATGTGCTGCTCTTAAAAACAGCATTTAGGGTTGCTAAGACTGGGGATATCTAGGGATAATGATTAAGACCATCTCATTGCTCACCAGGAAGATCAGGCCACAGAGAGCTCTGGGATAGCTCTGTCCAGAAGGCACACCCTTTCATCTAATTATTCACTCTTCTGGAACACAGAAGTCCAGCTCATACTTGAAATACATGAAAAAGTAATACATTACACTGTGCTATTAAAATCTTCCTTTTGTTTGCTATTTTGTGTCTATAACCTAAACCTGTCAGCTAAGCTCACAAACTTGCCAATTAAAATTGTCATCTCTAGGTTGGCAAATATTTAGACAGCATCTTCAAATTCTTTATTGCATTAATAAGAACTACTGTTCTTATATATTCAAATATTCATTCACTGATTTATTTTCTTAGTTCTATTCAAACTTTACAGGAACAATGGATGTACAAACTTCAGTTGCTTCTGTTCTCTTCCCATCAGGTGACTTCAGCATCATGGGCTTATTTGCAGGTTCTGCTCTCCATAACTTTGTTTTCCCTGATTCTCTCAAGAGAGACCAGGATTTTCAATCTCACAGCTTTTTGCACATTTCAGTGAAGGCTTGTAGATGGTAGCTCAGGGACTGTGATGCAGAAGGCAGGGTATTACTTTGACAGAAAGGTGTAACCTTGTGAAAGATTTATGTGAATGTTGGCATATGCTCTATACCTATTCTTTTGGTAAGGCTGTGGAGATATGATTTTCACCTTCCTAGAATTGTGAGAATTCAGAGAGTTAATGTGAAAGCTATCAGTGGTCAGTTTGTCTTAGGATTTTATGAGCTGGATAGGGGTAGAAGAAGCCATCTCTCTATAGCCTTGTTTAATCTCACACCATCTATACACTTCTAGTAGAGAGTTTGTGTGAAGTAATGGTAGGGATGAGACATTCTTCCATTATTTGGATGAGCTGAAGAAATGCATCAGAGAGGATCACAATGTCAAATAAATTGATTTGTCCTTGAGGCAGCTTTGAAGTGACATAATTTGGGAAAAACAGGCCAGGAAAATAATACAGAAAAGGCATTTTATCCTTTTGTTTCAAAGGAGGATTCTGTGTTTCTCAATTTCTGCATAACTGCAAAAGATTATAAAGTACAGCAAGTTAGAAGTCATTAAATTATCACAGTGGTAAAACTTGTGGAATTCTTTGGGTTGAACAGCTTGATCCATTTTCTAATATTATATTTTCTTCAGTTAGAAGAAATGGTAACTCTTTAGGAATGCTCCTGAATGTATTTAGATCTCAAACATAAGTAAGTCCATTTTCTTGTTTTATTTAGTGTCTCTCATTCTTTTTGTCAATTTCTAGTGACCTTAAGTAGCTGACTGGGTTTTTAAATTTTCCTCTCCTTTTTAACTGCAGACACTTACTTTCTCACAGCCAGCAGCACAGGTTAAAATTCCCTCACATTCATCACTATATGCACCACTTTCCTTGTAGGACTCTAGAAGGGTCTGCTTTACACTGTGAGAAGTGTATGATGGAAAATCTATTCCATGCTTTTAATTAAAGTAGTCTGGTTCAATTCATATTTTGAAATTTTGAAATGAAAATTCAGTTTTCCAAGCTGTAACAGAGCCACAAAAAATTAAAATACAATAACTAAAGTGTTGTGAAAAACATTCCTGAATAAACTTGGTGACTTAAGATCCTGTTTAGGGTTCCCATCCCATCCAGCCATGGCTTCTTTGAAGTTTAATGAAAATACATTTTAGTGTTTTACAATGTTATTAGAACACATATAGGAATTTCCATATGAGCTTCTGAAACATTAAACAGTTATTTAACCTTTCCAGCACTTGTGTGGGTTTTTTTCCTTCTTTTTACAGGTATTTTAATAAATCTAGAAAAATTTCTAAATAGTTTCTAAAACCCCCTTTATTTGTCTATGGAAAGATTTTATGCTTTTATACACTCCCCAGAAAAGTCTAGGGACCTATAAAAGTTACCTGAATTGGTAAGAGTTCTGATTATTCATATTATTAAGCCTACATTATATGATACATGCAATTCTTTGATGACAAATACTACAGCTATAGATTCTGCTTTTCTTTGGTATATGCAGTATATATCATGGATTGACAGGGTCTGGATTATCATTTGGATTTTGATGATTTGTCACTGAAGTCACTAACTCATTTCCTCTTCTGATAGCTGGACTCTTTTATTTCATTTTTTGTTATTAAAATGATGTATCTTTCTATTCTGGGGACCTAAAAACCATTGGAGTGCATTTAATCTGACCTTTTCGTTTGTGTCAATATTATTTCCCATTTGACAACATTTTAAAAGATGGAGTAAAGCAATGAGGATTTTTTTCCTTTTCTGCATCTGCTGGAGGTGTCACATGCTGGAGGGTGGCCTGAACCTGGCTCCCTCCAGGCTTGTATTTAGTGTTGTGTTTCTATTTTCTTCACTAGGTTTCCTTACTGTAGCAATCAAAAGCAGCAGTATGGATAGTTTTGGAATGAAATGTTGAGTGAATTAGAACTTTCACAGATTCTAGGGTGACACTTAACGATCTACATCATCACTCTCTGCTATTAAAAAACATGAACAGTCATCTACTATAGTTTTAGGCACTGAAACACCTGGAAATACTTGACTTCACCTGGATTCTAAAGGTGGCTTTCAGTAACATTTAGACTTTCTAATCCGATTAAGAGCTTTTGCATAACTCATTCTTCCTCCAGGCCCTTGGGGTTCATTCATACATTTGAAAACCAGAAGAAAAAGTGGTGTCTAGAATTATTTTAGGGTAAAATTTGATTACAAGCTGAACATGACAGTAACTTTCTTTTGACTAAAAAGCAAAAAGGTAAACGAGCCTATAAATCCTAACCTATCCCTAACCTATAAATCCTAACCCTAACCCTAAGTATTTCCTCTTTTCCACTTCATTAATTACTGGATATTTTTCAGTTCTGTTTCCTCCTCTATGTGTTCTGCTTAATTATAAGTGTAGAATAACTGATGATTATTTTAAAAATAATAAATAAGATAAATGATTAAATGTCCAGTAAATATGAAAGAATACAGATATGTTTAGTTTGAGGAGACAAGTAAATTGAATATAATTACTGTTTTCAAATATAGAAACACTATGACAGAAATGAAAATCCATGTTCTATTTTTCACTTGTGTGAAAGGCAGAGCAAGTAGAACTGACCTTAAATTGCAGTAAGACAGATTTATGTTGGTTGGTAAAACTTTGAATGCTGTTAAAGATAATGAAGTGTTGGAATAGATTTCATGCACAGTTGTGGGTCTCTATTATTCTGTAAGACATTATAACAAAAACTTCTCTGAGTAATGATGTAGTTACAGTGACTCCTGACTGCTTTGAGACAGGAGGAGAACTAGGTGACTTTCTAAGGTACCATAGAATCACAGTTACTGAGACTGGAAAAGACCTCTGAGACCATCAAGTCCAGCCTATGACCTAACATCACCACAATCCCAATCCTAAAGGTAAAATCACCCCCTCTTCTCTGTAAATGTCTCTGCATTGCCATAGCCTATGCAATGCCAGAAAATCAGTAGTGAATTAACAAGATGATATTAATAAATCTTCGCGCTGCCGTTCACTAATTCTCTAAAGATTTCATTAAAAGCTGATGTTAAACTCGTTTAAGAGACAAGCAAGGAAGCTACTGAATGCAGGGAAAGAGGTATGATAAGTATTTGTATCCTGCAGTGTGTGAATGAAAAATAGCTGAGAAAATGTTCGGGTTCTGCAATATGTGAATGACATTAAAATTACAAGGTGAGTAGTAGATTCTTAAAGATGCCTTGACATTCTTTCTGCATTCCTCAAAGTTGTTTAATTTTGAAATAAATAGGTTATTTCATTTCAAATAAATAAGAGTGTAGTACACTTATCTCTCTTTATATCTTCATAGAATCATTAGGGATTGGAAGGAACCTCGAAAGATCATCTAGTCCAATCCCCCTGCCAGAGCAGGATCACCTAGACCAAGTCGTATCCTCTAGTGAAAACATGTCTCCCAAAGATTTAATTGTGCATTTCTAACAGAATGTTCCTTTCTAATGAAATTGCAGCTTTATCAGTCAAAAGCTGGATCCTGAAGCATTAGAGGAGTTTTGGGGGAGAGTATGAGCAAATGCTGTTAAAGGTAAGAATCTGAATTTTAACTGGACTCAACATCCTTATCGAGTGTGAAAAAGAGACGATAGATTTGTTGTGCTTGTATACCCCGTTGAGAGGAGAGTTTGAAGGTACCAGCAACTTGACTAGTTATATTGGATTGCTGTAATTTAGGCAGAATGTGAAGAAAAAATGAGTAACTATTACCAAATCCCTGTCCATCAGAACAGCACATAATTGCTAATCACTACAACTTCTCTGACACAATCAAAATCATCCTGGCTCAATGTGGCTTTGTGATGGTCTTGAAAAGGCACACTACCTGCAAGGAAGTCTTTGGGGAATTCAGATGACAATATATTGCTGTGTATTTATTTTAGTGAAGCAAAGAAGAATGCCTGTGGGAACTGAAGAAATATTTCTGTTCGGAATAGTTTTCCCACTGTAATTCTCCAGCGGGAGTAGGTTCCTAGTAGAGATAGGACCAATCTATTACAAGTTGTATAACCAGAAAAAGGTTTCTTAAAATACTTTATCCACTAAATAGTATTTATAAAATGCTTCCTTTGAAGAGAGTTTTGACTGTTCATTATTCTCTACATATTGGTTCCAATTTGTTGCCTAAATCCTGTTAATATTTCTTTGCAGATTGCATAACTCTATATCTTGTAAACATGAGCACAGAAATCATACTCCAGATAATTTTTTGATTTGGTCAATACTACTCACAAGCCATTCTATGAAACAAAAGAATGTTTTAACATAGGTGAAACTCAATTTTGCATTTTGCCACTCAACATTTATATGAGGATGTGGCAAACATTAGGTGTGGCTTGACGTCCACAGCAACGACAGCTTCACCAGACTGAATCAGAGAAGATGTCATTTCCTATATCTTTTAATGCTCTGTCCCAGATGATCATTCCATCTCCAGAACTACTTGGGATTAATTTGCAAAACCACTGACTTTAGTTTTAATCTTAGAATAGTTTAGGTTTGTAAGGACTTTTAAGATCATTGAGTGCAACAATTAACATTTCTTCTCCAAGTCCACCATTAAACCAGGACCTTGAGGACCATACAACATCAGAACCCATTTTTTCTGAGGAGCAGTGAAAGCAATCATGTGGTCAAATGTTATTTGACTGTAACTTTTTTCTTTGCCACACTCAAACTCTTTAACTTAACACAGAAGAAACAGATTCCATTCTACAGTTTTAACATAAAAATGTTTTTCTGAACCAACGCTGCATTTTTTTCTATGACCAAGGGAAGAAGCAAATCTAACTTTATCCAAGGGACTCATGAAAATAAGTTGAGAGATAAAGGATCATTCACAAATGAACCTTAGTGAAAATTAGTCTCCTGCTTTCAGTAACTGTCTACAAGGGTTTAGTCAACTAAGTTCCAGACAAGTTTATTCTTTATTAAATGAGTCATAAGGATTTGGTCTAGCAAAAAAATTCCATGCAAACAGCACAGTGCTTCTTCACTATCAGACCTACTCAGCCTGCGAGAGACTGACATGCCAAAAATCTGCAAACCTGGAGAAGCAAAGGTCACCTCATCCCCCTCCAAGAAACTAAGAAGTTGGCTAGAGATCTGCTGAGCTGAGGGGAGAGGCAGGGCAAAGGGAGCCAGAGCCTGCAGAGTTGTGATCTGACCTCTTAACTCTCCTCTCTCCCTTTCTCCTTTTCCTCTCCTCTATTCTCTGACTTGGGCATTTAGTAAATTTAGTGATTTCTGTGCCTTCTGAGTTGGGAATCTGATAAAATTTTGACTTTCATGCAGACCTATGGAGTAAGTCTACTGCATTCAACTTCAGTTGAATCCATGAACCTGAATCACTCCCTTAATATCGGGATGTGACAAGGAGCTGACTACTCAGATATAAAAATGTTGTGGAATTTTAATCAAGAACTATTGTACTTGTAAAACATAACATTCTGGAAGCAGAGCTAGAAAGCACTTAAATGCTTCTCAGTATTGGAGGAGAAAATGGTTGTTAAATTTGATTGTTTTGTGAGGGACTAATAAAAACTGATAGAGAAATTGGAGATGCCTAACACTGCAGAGAAGATCTTGGAGAGGCTCTGGAGCAAAAGAAAGATGTGACCCATTTCAGTGGGTCCAAAGGGGGGCCATAAAAATGATCAGGAGGATCAAATACCTCTGCTGTGATAAAAGGCTGAGAGAGATGGAACTATTTAGCCTGGACAAAAGAAGGTTCTGGGGTGTATTACTGTGGCCTTTCAATAGTTAATGGGGGCTTCATAAGAAAATGGGTACAATCTTTTTATCCGGTCGTGTTACAACACAACAGGCAATAATGGTTTTAAACTAGAAGAAGGTACTTTTACACTAGATATAAGGAGCAATTTTTTTACAGTGAGCATGATAAAACACTAGAACAGGTTACTCAGATTGGTGGTAGATGCCCCACCCTTGGAGACTGAGTATCTCCAGGTCAAGTTGGATGGGGTCTGCACAACCTGATCATAGATTCATAGAATGGCTTAGTTTGGAAGCTTGGAAGCAACCTCAGACATCATTCAGTTCTAGTTCCCTTGTCACAGGCAGGGACAACTTTCCATGTTGTGCAGGGCCCTGTCCAATCTGGCCTTGAACACTTCCAGGGATGGAGCATCTACAAACTCCCTGGACAGTCTCTTCCAGTGCTTCACCATCTCTATAGTAAGGAATTTCTTCCTAAATTCTAACCAAAACTTACCTTCCTTAGCTTCAAACCATTCTGCCTTGTCCCTCACACAAAGTTCCTCTCCAGCTTTCCTGTACTAGGTATCAATCTGACCATGAACCAATGATGTGCCATTTTTGCCAAGCATAGTCACTGCCTAGGCTTGCTTTTTGCTGCCTTAACAAAGCTGAATTTGAGTATGTGTTGCATGGAATTAATCTCTAAAAATCCTTGCAAGATCAGAGTTAGAGAACACAAAACACCCCACTCATTTAGCAAGTTTATCATAGAATCATTAGGGATTGGAAGGGACCTCAAAATATCAGCCAGTCCAATCCCCCTGCCACAGCAGGATCACCCAGACCAAGTCACACAGTCAGTCAGGGTTAGAAGGGACCACAGGATCATCCAGTTCCTACTCCCCTGCCATGGGCAGGGACACCCCACCCGAGATCAGACTGGCCAGAGCCTCATCCAGCCTGGCCTTAAACACCTCCAGGGACGGGGCCTCCACCACCTCCCTGGGCAACTCATTCCAGGCTCTCACCACTCTCACAGTGAAGAACTTCCTCCTCACATCCACTCTAAATCTACCCATCTCCAGCTTTGGTCCATCCCCCCAGTCATATCTCATCTTCATGGTGGTGTCAATGAATCAACCTGATCAAAGGAATATCATAAGATTTACGTACACAGTGTATCTTGTTGATTACACAGAGACTTATTTTTAATATGAAATTTAAATTTAGATTCATTATATACCCATTACTGACTGAAAATTCAAACTAGCTCCTATAGAGTATAACATTTTCAATGAAATTAACTTTCTTATTCTAATAAGACAGTCTCAATGGGATTTGTATGGGTAGTTCATTGTATTACTCATACAGTCCATTAGGTAGTAAACTATTCTAATCCCTCTTTTGCCATTATTATTCGGTGTCTAATTTAACAATTTATTTTTTCTGTATTTTTTTTTTCAGGGCATATTTGTAGTTGGACTTTATTACTGGCTAAATACTGACTGAGACCTATAAAAACTAGCTAATATATTCTCTGTGGAAACATTTTATATATCTTCAGTTAAAAAACTCCCTGTCTCTCAGTCTTATAGAGGTTTTACTGACTATTCTCCTTGCTGCTTCCAGCCTTTTACTTTTTTTTTTAGTAATAAAAGGGTTGAAGAAATAATAACTCAAGTAGCTTTTGAGCAAACTGACTCTTTAAAACAGAAGTTTTCCTCTGCATTTTAACTGTTTTATAAAAAGAGACAAAATTGTACTATCTGATCTTATTCCCTTGAAAGTGAGAACAAGAGTTGCTGCTAGCCAAGTCTACTGAAACAATCATTAGAGGGGCACTAGAGGTAGAGCACTTGATCATACTTATTTTTTAAAAAAAGATATTCAAAGTGTTAAGATTTGTGTGAGTAAAGGGCATTTCACTGAGTTGCCATTAGTCAGATGATAATCAACGGTTTCTGTCTCACTATGGGAACAACACAAGATAAATAAAAAACATTCCACAGTAGTCTGCCACATAACAGTGACCAACATTTTTTCACTGTGCCAGGAAAATTATGGGTTAAACTGACATAACAGACAATTTCTCTGTCATGCAAAGGCCTTATACTTTATATGTTAAATGTACAGCCACAGTAAATCAGATAATCTGTTGGCTGATACAGTTCTATTTTGGAACAGAGTGGAAAAGTGCCTGCAGAATGCACAATGACTCTTCACTGAGCAAGGTTCAGGGAAGGTGGAATAATTTTTCCTGTTCATCATTTATTATTGTTACTTGCTTTGCAATCACCTATAAATTCTCTGATAAATGAGCTGAATGGATGCCTTGTTTTACTATATCTTCCACATCTATCACCACATCTTGTTCAGAATTATGTCATAAATTAATATAGTACTAAATCTTGATGAATTTTAACAGAACTATGTCTCATAACAAGACACGGTCCTTCTTGCTATCTTCTATCTGCTAATAAAAAAAATAAGTTGCTCCTCTTTAGGAAATAGTGGTGCTCCAGGATGTGTGAAATCCTTATGAACAAATATGAACCAAACCAGACACCTAATTGCTTTTCTTAGTTTTTAGAGATTTATGTGAATGATTATAAATGAGTTAATGGAATTAAAATATCTTGACTAGTATCTTTCCATCACATAGAAAGTTTGAACAGTACAAAATTACAAAGATATATTGTGATGTCTAACAAAAAATAATCATGTATGGAAGCCATATGTTGATTCAGTAGGTTTTTATTATGTCACAGGAATTTTTAAAACTTGGATATTTAAATGAATTAATCATCGTGGAAATATGGTTGAGCCAGGTATGGACTTTGCTTAGGGTTGTAGTCTCCTTAGGGCACCCAATTGCATTTCAGCTCCACCGTTAACCTCCAAGGGCTTCAGGGGGAAAGCTTGCCTCAACATGTTCTTCACCACAAGCTGCAGGTGATTCTCTGGTGTGGCACCTGGAGCACCTCTTCCTGCTTCTTCTTCTTCACTGATCTTGGTTTATGTTGTTGTTCTTGCATATACTCACTTGTGTCTTCTGACTGCTGCCAAAGAAACCCAGTAAAATTAGGTATTTCTAGATATAGGTACACACCAGCTTTGTAACAATGGAACAAGGACAGTATCAGGGAAATTATTAGGAAAACAGATCTGCCAATAATATTAATTATCAATCAGTGACCTCAGAAACAGCACAATCCTTGATCAGCGATTAATGAGAAGCATTAACTAAAGATCCATACTGCTAGCATTGGATAGTCTGTTTTAAGTCTGAACAATGTAATTCCAGATAATCTTTAATTGGCTGTGTGTCAGCTATGTCAGTGTGACTTAATTCACAGCAAGAGGTTGCAGCTGTCACAGATAAAAATGTAACTAGCAAAAAGAGAGGAGAGGTATGCAGTCAAAAAATAAACATTTGATCAACACATATTCAAGAAGCACTTGATATGAAGTAGTTTATAACCAGCCATCATAGTTCTTGTGTTTTGAAGATTAATATTGTCTTTACAAGATCAACACTTCAAGTTACATGAACAAAACCCTCTTCTGTGTCTCTCACATCCAGAGAAAGGTCTGTTCTGAATAATATTTGTTCTCATTTACCAGTAAAAAGTAAAATTTAAACTTTTCTAATAGCTTTATCTTTGTGAAAAAGAGTTGCAAAACAACAAATGCAACAGTCTTTGTGGAGAACTGTTTGTTGTAATGTTTGTGTCACACTAGTTTATCTTAGGTAAAAGGAAAAACAGGCTGTGAAAGTGCAATTCATTTCAAGGAGACAGGAACTATGGTTGAACTTATACTTAGGACAGTTATTCCATTTTCCCTTATGTTTTTTCATTTAGTTTTCATTTTCAAGGTCCCATAAATACCAGTCACTCCCCTACGTACCCATGTCATCCAGTTTCACTCCCACTTCATTACAAATAAGCTGAATGACCAGCCTTCCCACGCCTTACTCACTTCAACATGTTTAAATTTCTCTGGATGGTTTCTTATGTCTGAAATAAATTGGCTTTGTCAGTCTTATATATCTCTCCCATTTCCTCAAGTGTTTTATTAAATCAGTCTTCTAAAATAAGGTTCCTTTCAGCTCTCTCATGATCTCCTTCAGTAGTGTAGCAGGGAGATGACTCAAATTCATAAATAATATAATAAGTAAAAAGTACTGGCTTGTATAAAAACCAGTGTGGCCAGCAGGAACTAGGAATGTCACTGCATCTTTGTACTTACTCAGCACCTTTGGTCTTACTTACCCTGGTGATGCCTTGAATGCTGAGTTTAGCTTTGTGCCTCAAGATAAAAAACTACATTAAAGTGCTAGTATATCTCCAAAGAAGACAGTGAAGCATGTTGTCCAAAGAAGGCCCTTGGCTGAGTGACAACAAATGCAATTTTCTTCAAATTTATTAGTAAATTGTTATTGAATAGAAAGGTGTGATGAGTTATAATGTCATTATAATACCAAAACACACCTCTGTTCCAAAACCTACCTGTCTCCAAGGGATGAACCCCCCCCCGTATTGAGCGTGCATCCTAAATTTTTTAAGTCTATATCTTTAAAAGCAAAGTGAGAGAATTTTATAGCAATCAGAAACAAAAATATGTATGACCAAAGTCACTCAAGCTCCACCTTGAAGACTAAAAATAATATAAAATAGCCCAGCAAAAAGGGGAAGAGGAAGATACCATCTTGAACAAGTCAGGGAAGATTCGTTGACCTCTGACTCTTGGGAGTCAGTCGACAGGCTGGGACTTTCTCCGCCCCCCAATAGGGATGCCTTTGGGTGAGATACAAACCTTCTCGAGAACTTTACAAATCTCCATAGAGCTCCTCTGAAGCTCTTTCAAGACAAAGGGGTTTACTCCCTCCCAAATTCACTGCTCTTTTAGCATAACACATGTGTTACGTGAAGTTACAGAAATGAAACTTCATAATACATAAATAAGTTAACTAGAAATTCATTCCATGCTTTCCTATGAAACCAAACAACTACATATCTCAGAATTTTGACTTTAAGAACACGAATACATCACAGGGCTTTTAGTGGAAGTACTTATGTTAAGAGTATGAAACAAAATTTGTGAATATGGAAAAATACAAATAATGTGAGTGAATTTTGGTGTGTTTGGTGAGACGCAGTGAAAATTCTCTGTCTCAATTCCCAGACTTTCTTTATAATAAATTCATATTTTAAAATTTTAAAACTTATAATGAAGCCTCAGAGAATTGCTTTTTCTCTATTCAAATGAAATTTCTGCACTTTGGTTTATTTGTTAATTGTTATTAAAAAAATATTTCCTTTTAGCTTTAAAAATATGACTTTATTTAATCAAGCTCAAATATCTTCAAATCGTGTAAGTTCAAACCAACAATATTTGATATTATGAAAGTGCTTTTATCATGTCTATATTTAATGTTGTTTAACGTAATTTAATAAATTATTCAAATGAAACAAAACGAAGTTAAAGAGCACAAACCAGCATTGTAAACTGTATGTATTCCAAGTCTCAAACAAAGCTTTATAGTATAAATAACAACTAAGTTAAGGCAAAAAAAGGAAAAAGAAACTAAGAGGATAACATATGCTATACTCTTAAGATCATTTCTATATTAAAACGACAGCACCTTTATGAAGTAAAAATTTGTCTAGATAAAAAAGCAGTGCAACAATGGGATATTTGAATAATTTTGTTGGGATTTTTAAAACAATCACTATAATGCAAAATTACTTTGGATCTGACACAGTAACTGTGCAGTCTATGTCAAAGGATTATTGCATAGAATCTCAAATACATTTTTGATAAAGCCCAAATTTTGCTATACATTAGGGTAATTTTTCT
Organism: Rhinopomastus cyanomelas; assembly: GCA_013400115.1. Lineage (NCBI taxonomy): Eukaryota > Metazoa > Chordata > Aves > Bucerotiformes > Rhinopomastidae > Rhinopomastus > Rhinopomastus cyanomelas. The sequence continues at coordinate 394,005 of VXBP01004883.1, forward strand.
TGGGACTAGAGAGTGAATTTTGTTCCCAGTGAGGAAGATGTTGGTCTATGACATCAACAGCCTTTAGGTACTCACACAGTTTATACAATTTAAAGTTTTGAAAGAAAATATAGCAAGTTGTAAAGCAGTAACTACCTTTGAAGTTTGAAACCAATGTCTTCAGATAGAAGTGAATATGAAATCATGTAATCAATGTTTTATGTTCTGAAAGAGTAATGCCAATATACAGAGACTTCTTATATATTTAACACTTCAAAGCATAATAATTTACTTTGTATATAGATTCTGCATGTCTGTTAAGGGGACAGAATAATTATAATTTTTTTAGAAAACTTTCATAAAAACATATTGCAAAGTTGTACTGAGTTATGGGTCCCCTGATAACCTCAGTGTTTACATGACTACCCAGAATTACATTATGGTTGAAAAATTAACATCTTTGAGAGAATCGATAAAGAGAGGATCATTCTTTGGTGCTACACACAGTAGTGAGTAGAGCTTCTCAAAAAGCAGCAGGTGATCTGAGATCAAACCCTCCTTTCATTTAGGCAGAGGAATAATTTGGTCTCTCAGCTGTGATGTTTTCATGTGTCCTGAAAACTAGTTGCATTAGGGTAAATGTCAAGAAGAGCCATGACTGAATCCTGGACACAGTATGGACTTTTCTGGACCACAGTGGAAACTTAGAAAATTCAAAGCTGTGGCATAGAGTCCTTCCTTAGAAAGCCTGTTTACGATGTGCCTTTCAGGTTGCAGTTATTCATGTCTGTGCCTGGTGGCCTTTTTGCTGTCCTACCAATGAGTCAAATACGGTGATGCCCAAGAGTGAAGTTAAAGTGTCACTGGAAACACTATTGTACTTCCTTGATCTTAGTTGCTTTTTTATGTCATGTTAAGTAAGAGAAAAAATATGAGGCATATACATATTTCATACAATCATAGGATCTGCCACAGCAGGATCACCCAGACCAAGTCATAGAATCAGTCAAGGGTTAGAAGGGAACACAGGATCATCCAGTTCCAACTCCCCTACAATGGGCAGGGACACCCCACCCTAGATCAGGCTGGACAGAGTCCCATCCAGCCTGGCCTTAAACACCTCCAAGGACGGGGCCTCCACCACCTCCCTGGGCAACCCATTCCAGGCTCTCACCACTCTTATAGTGAAGAACTTCCTCCTCACATCCACTCTAAATCTACCCATCTCCAGCTTTGCTCCATTGCCCCTAGTCCTGTTGCTATCTGACATCCTAAAAAGGCCCTCTCCAGCTTTTTTGTAGCCCCCTTCAGATACTGGAAGGCCACAATAAGGTCACATCAGAGCCTTCTTTTCTCCAGAGCAAACAGCCCCAGCTCTCTCAGTCTGGCTTCGTAGGAGAGCTGCTCCAGCCCTCTGATCATCCTCGTGGCCCTCCTCTGCACATGCTCCAGCATGTGTCCACATCCTTCTTGTAATAAGGGCTCCAGACCTGGAGGCAGTCCTCCAGGTGGGTTCTCACCAGAGTGGAGTAGAGGCGTAGAATCACCTTCCTCGACCTGTTGGCCACAGTTCTCCTGATGCAGCCCAGGATCAGGTTTGCCTTCTGGGCTGCAAGTGCATGCTGCTGGCTCATGTTGATCTTTTCGTCCACCAGCACCCCTAAGTCTCTCTCCTTGGGGCTACTTTCCAGCCAGTCACTGCCCAGCCTGTATTTGTGCTTAGGATTGCCTTGACCCAGATGCAGGACCTTACACCTGGTCTTGTTGAGCCCCATGAGGTTGGCTTGTGCCAACCTCTCCAGCCTGTCCAGGTCCCTCCCTGCCCTCCAGCGTGTCTGCTGCACCACACAGTTTGGTGTCATCAGTAAACTTGCTGAGGGTGCACTTAATGCCTCTGTCCATGTCACCGACAAAGATGTGGAACAAGACTGGGCCCAGGACCTATCCCTGAGGCACTCCGTTTCTCACTGGCCTCCACTTGAACATGGATCCATTGACAGCCACTCTGGGTGCAGCTATCAAGCCAGTTCTTTACCTATCTAGTGGTCCACCCATCAAAGCCACGTTCCACCAGCTTGGAGACCAGAATGTGGTGTGGGACAGTGTCAAAGTCTTTGCTCAGGCCCAGGTAAATGACATTAGTTGCTCCCCCCTCATCCATTAATGTTGTGACCATTTAGAGATGAAGAATTACTGGTAATATTTCCGTTTCTTTCTCCTTTCAGCAAAGTCACACCTCTGGTCTCTGTGAAGTAGTATAATTGGTTGGCTGACTTTTTTTTTTCTTACTGGATCTTCTTTTAACATTTCTTATTTAATATAACACGAAATAACACGCAGTTATGTTCAGGGAGCCACTACCTTCACTTCAACTATTACTTCAAAGAAGAGACTACTAACTTCATATCCTTCACCTGAGATTCTCTGAGCTGTGATAGTAGCTATTGAAAGGAAATTACATACCCATTATTACACCACAGTGCATACTAAGTGATACTTAAAAGGCACATGCAGTTGGATTACTATGGATGTGCAATCAGCCCAGAAGCAACACATACTTAAGATATGCTTTATATATGATTTCATACGTATGAATATGATAATAGAACAACTGGATTTAGTGAAACTTCTTAGTAGTGTAGTTTTTCCCCTTTGATATTGCAGGCTAGAGTGGGATATGTCTGCATTCTGGTTATTGCAACTCATCTGTATTTATGTAGTGCCTGTCTATAAATTCCTCATGTTATAATTTGCCTTTAGGATTTCCATGAGAGTGTAGGAAAGCTGTAAAACAAATTTCTTAACTATCTTCTTAGGTTACATTTACTTATTTATTTATTTGCTACACTATGAACTGTATAGAAGTACTGAAATTATCCTAGTTTTCCTGTATTTCCCTTTAAATAAAGAGAAAGCAGAAAAGTAGTATCTCCTTTGCCATGTTCATAGTCTATATCTGGAATGAATTTCTTCACTCTCTTTAATTCCTCTTTGTCAGCAAGTAAGGAATCAATACTCTGTGGCCTTTGCCTACTCATCTTCATTGTTTTGACAGCAGTTCTTGGGTAGTTTTCAAACATAATTAAAACATTACACCTAAGGTCTGAGTATGATACAATGGCTGTGACACAGCTTCAATCTCAGTTTCAGTCTGTGAGTAAATAGGTAATAAGCCTGACTGAATGTTCATAACTTTTGCACAGGGTGTAACTCTTGTATAGTTCTTTGCCTCAGCAAAAAGTGCAGACACACTAGAAAATATGACTAACATTTCATTATAGCTTTAATATTGTTCTAATGTCTCTTAAAGAGATTTTATATGATGGGGTAAACTTTCCCAGAGATATCTCTTCTTTTCATGGCTAGCTACTTTTGACACAGGCTAACAATTTTTTCATGCAGCAAGGGTAATATTAAACATTACTACGTAGTTGGAGTAATGGACCTACTCCTTTGGGATTTACTGACATGGCCAGTCGATGTCAATATTACAATTAAGTTGAATTGCTGTAGTATTTGATTTGTGTATTGTGAAGAGCTACATGTCTCTCAGGGTCTTTCCTGCTCATCAAAATCCCACAAATTAATGTGGAACTAGTGCGAGAAATGAAAAATCGTTTCTATTATTTGTAAACTAATCAACATAATTTTGAATATGTGCATTTGAAAAAGACAGTCTGTGGATAAATGTTTTGATAATTTTTTTCAACTGTTAGAACAGTTCTACTTCCTCTTTGTAAGTAGCAGTTATAAATCCAGAATCTAAAGGTTCTATTTTCCTTCCATAACCATAGTTACAGAATTTCTTCACAAAAGATGAAGAAAAATTTAGTAAATGATCTCAAGGTCAGCTGTCAGACTACAGGCTTGCCTTAAGGAATTAGAATCATAGAATCACAGAATGTATTGGGTTGGAAAGGACATCTAAGTCATCTAGTCAAATACAACCAGCAAGGACTTCATTAATTAAACAGGTTGTCCACACCTCCATCAAGCCTGATCTTGAATGCCTCCAGGAGTGGAGTCTCCACCACCTGTCTAAGCAACTTGTTCCAGTGATCTACCACCCTGATATTAAAGAACTTTTGCCTAATGGCCAGCCTAAATTTACCCTTTCCTAAACTAAAACCATTGCTTCTCATGCCATCTTTATATGCCCGTGAACAGTTCTTTCAGGTACTGGAAATTTACTATAAGGCCCTGCTGGAGTCTTTACTTCTTCATGCTGAACAACCTCAATTCTCAGCCTGTCTTTATAAATGTGATGCTCCAGTCCTCTGATAATTTTCATGGCCCTTTTCTGGACACTCTCCAACAGGTCCACATCCTATGTTGGAAGCTCCAGAAGTGGATCCAATACTCCAGGTGAGGTTTCACCAGAGCAGAGAGGCAGAATCACCTCTTTCAATCTGCTGGCCATACTTCTTTAGAAGCAGCCCTGGATGTGGTTTCTTTCTGTGCAGCAATTGCATGTCAGGGGCTCATGTCCAGCTTCTCACCCACTAGTACCCCCCAGGTATCTTTCCACAAGGCTGCTCTCCAGCAAGTCTTCCCCCAGCCTGTATTGATACTTCTGGTTCCCCCAGCCTAGGTGCAGGACCCTGTGCTTGGCTTTTTTTTTGTTTGTGCATTTGTCAGAGTCCCTTCTGTGTTTACTGCACCTTGGTATCATCCACATCAAAAACAGTCTCTTTAAAAGTAAAATGATGTGTTCCTGCACTAATTCCATGATGTGTGGTTTGACATTGAAACCAATACTTCTTGTTCATGAATAATAATGCTGAAATGATTCCTGTGATGTCATCTATGACACTTCCTACTTTCCATGTTTTGTTTTTAGTGACACCTGTGCTTAATAAATTACTCTGTTAATGATGCTGGAATAAGAAATAGGATCCCTTGCTCTCAGGTATTCTGAAGAAATGACAGATATAATAATATCCTGCAATGCCCTAAGATAAACACTAACTGATAAAAGAGGTAATTTGTATTTTTAAGATCTGAATAAGACTGATAAAATGAATTAATTTCATTTAAGAGATGTCACATGCACTTTTTTGTATACATATTATAAATGATGAGGTTCTGTCTTTATTCAAGCAGAAATGAACATTTCTGTGAACAAGGGCAGGTACAGCTCAAATTCATTATTTCCTTGGATATAATGAGGAAGGTGAGGAAGCAATCTGCCTTTACTTTCCATTTTTCTCTTTTGTAACTGATAGTCTCTTCAAGTTCCTAGACGTGGCACTTGAATTTCGTGTTGACCATAAGTTACAAAACATCTGAAATCATTACACAGTGTGATAGTTACCAAATCTCTTAGCTCAATAAAACAATTCTGTGAAAGCAAATAAACACAGAACGCGTTAGGCTATATTTTCAAATCGTAGACAATGCACTCAATTTTTGTTTGACAAAACAAGAAAATGTCAAAATAATGGATTTACTTATTTTTGTGGTATGAAATAGAAACTTGTGTGACACTAGACTGAAAATTCATTTTATAACAGAGGTAACTTGTGAAAAAAGGTTCACATAATGCAAGACTAAGTCTGATTTACTAAGATGACTTATTTGTGAAACTTATTGTTGAATTTATTTAGGTACCACCTGAATGCCCTGCATGCAGGCAATTTGTGAAACCACAACCCAGACTTGCTGAATCACAGTGCAGGAAACAACTTTCAAGCATTTCCTACAAAAACACCAAAAGGGAATAGGTCCACTAGAAGTCATGAAAAATAGACTAAGAGAGGTTGAAAAGGAATTAAAAACTCACACTGGCTTTAGTTTGGCTTTAGTGAAACTAATTTCCCTTGCAGATATTATAGTAACGCCTGCAAGAATTGATAGAGAAAGGTTGAGGGTTGTCCAGTGGTGGAACCAATTTGCGACAATGAAGAACTTGCCTTCAAGTCCTAACATACAAAAGAATTAGTCACACTGACTACTAAAAATTACATCTTATTGAATCTGAAGTAAAATCTCAAAATGGCATGGTCCCAAGGAAAGACTGGAGCATATTTGATTGTATGCTATTAAAAAAAGGGTAAAAACCAGAACAACAACAACAAATGCTGCTCGACCTCTTACTAAAGACATCGTACTGCTGTGCTACAGAGTACTTTAAAATACTTTATTCTTTGCCTCTCAACCATATGTTTCTGTTTCTGACATTTCTTCTGACTTATTTAGATCCTCACTGCGCAGTGAGATGAAGCATGTGATTGGAATAAAAATGACAGCAGAATGTGGGAGCTAGAAAATTGCAGCCTATCTATGCAGGTATTGGAAAGGGTCTTGTTTGACAGATATTTAAGTGTGATTAAGATAGATATGAGTGTGATTACATTAGCACTCTGTTCCCCTTCAATTGGTCGCTCAGGCACGGCGCACAATGAGGATAGGGCACTCTGTGAGAGGGGCATTTTCAACTTACTGCAGTTTTGGCTGAGAACTTATTTTGTCTTCCAAACTTCCCCCTCAGCAAGCTATTCCAAGAGATCCATGTGCAAAAATTAGTGAAAATCTTAAGAAGGAAGCTATACATATTATATTGCACATAACACTTCTCCGAGTGTGGTTTTTACTCTTAGTGCTCTTAGTGTGGTGTGAGTGGGTACAAATCCTGAACACTTTGTTATAGAAAATGTTTTGGTGTTGCAAAAATACTCTGTAACTGTCAGATTGCCACAAATTTTAGAAGCTGAGATGAAACAAAGTCATTGTCAAGAACATTTTCAGCTGTGACACAAAACTGTTATGAAGTTAATTGGCAATGGAAAGAAATCTTATCAAATCCAGGTGTCATTTTATCACTGAAACCAAAATGACTTCAGCATGACCCTGTAAAGCAGTGTATTGATTTTCAACTTCCATTATTACTGTGCTTTACCTACCTATGATTCCAGGTCAGCTCAATTTTCAGAAAGGTCTAAGGTTAAGTATAGATTTACTCTTCCCACAAAAGCAAAAAAAAAAAAAAAATAGCTTTAGGTGAGTACATACAAAGAATAAATGCATAAAATAAATTATTATACTACCATATGTGTTTGTGGTATATGGGTTTTTTTTTAAATTATTGGACTAGAATTGTGGGTTATGATTACAAATGTGTGATCCATCAATCTGTACAGCATTGCAATAATGGCATAATTTACCCACCTTTGGTGCTTGAGGATACAGAGAGAAGGAGAAGTCTTCTGTTGGAATGGGAAAATGTTTTCAGTAGAAGTCTATAGAAATGGGATTTAGTAAGGGAGAAGTGGAAAACAGAGATTTTCTCATTTCAAGATATTTAGGATTATGTTAAGTGTTTGGGTTAGACTTCTATTTATATTGAAGATATTATAATATATTCTAGGAATAAATTTAGTTGTTCTGTGTATTCCTGTAGAACAGAGGACGCACCTGCTGCTCCCCAGTTCCTCTGTTCACACTACTCCCTCAGATCACTTGTGGAAAGTGTGACAAGGTTTTAAGATGACTATAATGAGTCCAGTTTTGCATCTATAAATGTTGTTTCACATAGATGAGTTCAATTTAGGAGTGTGCTGGGGTCTGGTTCAGGGCTGAGTCATACTCCAGTGCCAGCTGCTGAATCACTTGTATCACTGCTTATGAAGGTTAAACACCCGCTGGCACCAACCTTCCTTCAGTTTGTGACACCTAACAGCCAAAGCTGGCAGAACTGTTGTTTGTGCTAGAAAATGTCAATAGATATCTTGCTGTTAGATTCAAAGTCTATTTTGTACAACCTTTAATCAGTATTAGACATGACACAGGTCAATGCAGTATCTTTGGCACCCAGACTCAAGAACTTTACTCTGAAAACATTACAATACTAATCATATATCTTAATGTTTGTCATTCCAAACATGAGTCAACAATGCTTTGAAAATGTCAGATGGATCTATAGCCTTTCTTCTTTTCTTTCTGTCTCTGAAAATTCTAGCTACACTAATTTCTCACGGCTGGATTTTTAAGGCATATCTTACACACACAGAAGCACAGCTGTTTGTTATGGTTTTGGAAATAATCTACTTCGTATGCTATTACTTTTGACCTTTTAAAATTGATAAAATAAGAATGCATTAATTCCTTAAAGAGATAATTGTTTCTGATGAATTTTCAGTCATTTAAAGCATCAAATAGATTCTTTGGGTTTTGTAGACATTACCTCAAAGAAATCACAATACCGCCTATAGGAAAAGTAATCCTTCCACTTCAAATATACACTGCACATTGAAATTCAGATACTTCATGCAGTTTATATATAGATTTAGATAAAGTGTTTAGCAAACTGAACCAGTAAGTTTAGACTGAATTTAATAATATATTAGAAAATTTTAATAGAAGCATTATAGAAAAAAATATTAATAACAATAATATGTTTCCATACCTCCACCAAAAGTTCATTCTTTGCTTGTGATTGCTTTTTCCAAACTTAGTCTATAATAGGGTGGATACTAATATCATTATTTTCTTAGGAGCTCTTGAAAATCTATTTATGTAGTGAAATCCATTATTTCTTTTAGAATGAAAGTAAAAATCATTAGCACCTACTTCTGTTTATTAAAATAGAAAAAGATGCTTCTACGCCTTTGAATGATAGCGTAAGTTGTGCTGTCTGTAACCTAAGAACATCAGTGAATTGACTTCTTTTCCAGAAATCTAACATTACAGCCCATCTCTATTTACTATGGGAGTCAAAACAGTAGTGGAATTTGTGGGTGTGGTGCCGCTCTCAGTCCCCTCACTGACATCTGTAGTGCTCAGGGAGTAGGACCAGTATCAAATCCACTGTGCAGTATTAAAGCAGGAATTGCAAATATCTGCTTAGAACATTTTTCTAAGGTTTAACCACTGAGTTTTGCCATAAATAGACTTTGTTGTGCTTGTTGTGCTTATTTCTTTACTGGGTTGTATGGCCACAGTAAGGAAAAGTGCAATGTGCCTTTGAAGAAGAAAGTCTGGCAAAAAAAAAAGAGATAGGAAGGCTTAGGACAGGAACAATGTGATTAGACTCTTCTGACTAGGTGTCTACAATGTGGGTGTCTTCTTTGGAGCTTTCAGTCAGTGGAGACAAATAGGTACTCTTAGAATGCAGTCCATCAGACTTATTTTAGATGTCTATTTTAGGATAAAACAGATTGCTCCTCAGAAGAGTCTGGGTCTCCATACCAACTAAAAAGGAAAAATAGTTTCTTCAGAAGCATAAATCTACACTATAGGTGCCTATGTTTTGTCAGATGAATCCCACTGGTTGTCTGTAGTGAACAGATAGAACCACTTATTTATTTTATTCTAATAAACTCCTGTTTTCAAAGTTAGAGGAATAAAAAATGATGATGGTAATTTAGACTGAAAATTTTGGCACTGCTAAACACAGTGGAAGACAAGAGGCATAAGGCAAGATGGAAGAAAGGCTGGCATAATATTAATCATGGTCATACACAAACCAACAATTCAATCAACTGAGTGCATCTAGGAGGGGTATTTTTTCTTGTGCCATCACCATAGGGGTTTTCACTGTAGCAGAAATGAGATGGCTTCGAAAGGAATGATGAGTGAGAGGGAATTCTGTAAGGGATACCCACTGTGTATCATACAGCTCACAGAGTATGGAAGTAGAAAATGATATTTTGCTTTAGTGTGCAATGTACCATAGTGCAGAGATTCCTAAGGTAACTGTGCTTCACGCAAACCAGGTGACAGGTGGTCCATGTCACATCAGACAGTGGCTTGTTTACACAGTTCTGACTTTAGGAAGCTGAGCCAGCACGCAGCACTGCACACACATGTGGCAGCTCAAGCATAGTTAGGTCAGGAATCCCTGTGCTCTGCATCACACCACCATGTAAATATAGTCATAAAGTAGAAACAAATGTATGTGATGTCCCATCTCTCTGTAATGACTGAGGCTGGACTACAGTTTGTAAGGAAAGCCCAAGTGCTGGACATCAATGAATTATTCAGACAAAGAAATTAAAAAACCCTTGATTATTTTACAATAGTATGAAACCAGCTTCATGGTTCTTTATTTCTAGTATAAATACATGTCAGTATTAAGAGGATTGCAATACTTTTGGCAAATTACATGACTCCTATCAAAACCAGATATGTCTGAGAAATTCAGAGATAATTCAAAGTACAGTAGTAACACATTTCTGCATTCTGAATGAATCACTTTAACCCAAAGGAATTCCAAACTGGGTTCACAAACATTAGAATAGAAAAGTGAATATTTTCTACATACTTAAATGTATAGAGATTTTTATCACTGGATGTATTACACATACAAAATATACGTGGGAACGGTATCTATGTAGGTATGTGTCTGAATATGTATCTCTGGAAATATTCAAGCTCCACAAAAATTTTCAAATTTATAAACCAAAAATATTTATGTGATATTTCTGCCTTTAAATAGAGTGTAGGCAAAGTAATTTGGCTTAAAACTTCATTGGTTTTCTGTTGTTATTTCTTTTCTCTAAATAATGATTCAGAGATTTTATAGTAGAAGCAAGGTCATGAATACAAAATTTTCAGGAAAAATCCAGTTTTCATCATAATTCACGGATCACCAATGTGAGACTTTGGATCAAGTTCGCACTTACAATTCATTTTAATTATAAACTGGAGTTGCAGTTTTGTTCTGCATGGCAGCCATGATTTTTGAAGGTCCATGATTTTTTTCAATCTTGCAATTATCCAGTTGTAATTGCTTTTATTTGTTACATCAAGGGAAATGTTTGCAAAGTTTACTGTGAAAAGAAAAGCCTAAAGTACAATCAAATTACACAAAAAGCCTGCTAGGATTTAGAAAGACATCTGTGAATAATGCTTTTGTGAAACGAATCAACAGTGATGATGATGGCTGATGATCATATCAGGCCCTACTCTTCTGATGAAGCTATCGCCTCATCACTTCTCTGCTGGAGTTGTGCTGCTTCAGTCTGCTGTGAGAGTTGTGTGATCTCATGGAAGTGAGTGTTCTTGCTTCCTTCTGAGTTCTAATAAGAAAGGAATTCAGAGGAGTCAGTTATGGTTCATTGTGGATGCTACAGAAAATGGGAAGTGCAAAATTTCACAGATGCTAGATCAGATTTGGCTTAACACTGCGGCTGAACACAGATAAGAGGGCAGTAGAACTGTCTGCTTTCAGATGCACAGTGAGTCCACGCTGGAGCTGCTACCAGATCTGTGGCTGATGCAAATTAACACAGTACTAGGAATTCAGCAGTTTCACTTATCAATATCAGATAAAGAATGAATTCCAAAGGAACACAAGAGACTGAAACTTGGTGCTGCAGAAGTTAATGATAGCTAATTCCAGACTGAGATATAGTATAGCAATTCCTTACTGAGTGTTAGCTATTGCTTTTAAATGTTAAATAATAAACCACTGTTAAATAAAAATAACAGTATTTTCTATAAATTTCATAAGCAATGTATATTACAGATGAATAAATGAACATTACCTTTACTGTCACTACCTATAAGCAGTTCCCTAATTATGACAGCTCCTAATGATATAAATAGTAAAGCCAAACCACATACTTGTAATGGAAAGCCATAGGGAAAATTATTTATAAATGGTTTTATTAATTAGCTAACAATAAAATGATTTGGATGATGTACTACATTCTCAGGTGTGTTTGAAAGTAACTCTGATCGAGGTACTTACAATTAACTGAGTCTCAGTTTAAGTGAAGGCATGAGGTGCAGGTATGAGAGAGAGACATCAGAATGTGCACAGAACTGCACTCACACAGCTAGCGTAAGCATGAAACGCGATTTTGTTTAGATCAAAAGACCTGTCTAACATACTTAGACATAACAAATGCTAAAGATGGAGAGTTCTGGAGGCAATTAGAGATTGGAGATTGCTACTTCAGTACTTTCATAAGTACATTGCTTTACATAGGTGTTATTTGGTTGTTTTCGTGTATTGGGAAGCCTACCAAGGAAATCCAAAACCCTTCCCCTTTATCTTCTTTCCTCTTCCTTCATTTATATTTTGCAGAAAAAACAGAAAAATTAGAAAAAGACACAAAATACCAGACACATGCATAAAGATAATACAATTAGCTAGAACAGAAAATATATTCCAGGATATGTTGGAACCAACACAACATTTCATCCTTCAGTCTTGAAATTGCTGCAGAGACCATCAAGTTCAGCATTTGGCTTCGAACATTAAAGAAATAAATCTGTAAAATTATGAGCATGGACTTTGTAATAAACCAATTTTTTCCCCTCTTTTCTAAGATGAACAATATTTTTAATTCTTAGCAAGTACATTCCCAGCACTGTGGTTTCCCTAAGGTCAATAAGATGCAGCAGTGCAGTTACAGTAATCAGACATGACCTTTAACAGGTTTTTTTTCCACTGTAATTTGATGAAAAAACATCTGAGACAAACATTATACTTCTCTTGCTTGAATTAATTTTGTCTGAGACAGGGCCTCATACTCATTAGACAGCATATTTAACAGGTTTTATGGCGGGTACACCTGCCCTGGCAACACTAGAAACTTACCAATAATTGACCCATCCCAGCAAGTGAGACCTCCTCAGTTTTGCTAGAATCTTCAGTCCAAAAACATTTCTAGCGAGTTACCATGTATGACCATGAGCCCTGATCTAGCCTAGGTGTAAACGAATGTCCTGTCAGGGGCTATTCTGAGTCCTCCTTGGAGCAGCAGATCTGTGATGAGGTCCTTGCAATGGCAAAGAACATCTACTTATGGAAACTCTCTGAGGCTGTGTCCTCTTCAGGCTAACGGATGTGGGATTATAATGTNAACCTTTTTAGATTGCCTTTGTATTAGTGCTGCAATGAACTGTAACTAATTTAGTTCCACCTTCCACCTTCAGTAGTTGGTGGTTTTGTTATGTGACACGTTCATGTATGGTTCTGGTCCTCTTCAGGCTAACGGATGTGGGATTATAATGTTCTAAGGGATTCACAGAACCACTTTATCAAGGTTGTGAAGGTAGGAATGAAGTTGAGTGCACAAAGATAGTTTCAGATGCTAAGAGCAAAAAAGGAGTAATGGGAATGGAGAAACCTCAAGGTCTGGGAAATTAAAAAAAGATTTAGTAGGATGTTATTGTTTCATCTGTTCCATAATAAATCTTATAATCTTATGAGGAAAGACTGAAAGAGCTGGGGCTCTTTAGTTTGAAGAAGATGAGGCTGAAAGGAGACCTCATCACTCTCTACAACTACCTGAGAGGACATAGTACAGAGGTTGGTGCTGATCTCTTCTCACAAGCAATTGGTGATAGAACAAGAGGGACTGGGTTCAAGTTCCAACAGGGTAGGTTTAGACTAGATATTAGGAAGAATTTTTTCCCAGAAAGAGGGGTCAGGCAGTGAAATGGGCTTCCCAGGGAGGTGGTTGAGTCGCCAGCCCTGGATGTGTTTAAAGATTGTTTGGATGAATTGTTGAGGGATATTTTTAGGGGTGAACTTGTAAGGTAGGGCAGATGATTGGACTTGATCCCAGAGTTTTTTCCAACCAGAGTGATTCTGTAATCCTGTGGTAATTGTACTTTCTCTGAAACGTAGACAGAGGCATAGCAGGCATAGCACAAACCAGTTTATGGTTCTCCTCAGAAATTCCATGTGGAACCTCAAGTCTTTTTGCATAGTCTGCTTCTCACAGGACCTACCCTTCAGGCCCTTCACTAGCTTTGTTGCTCTTCTTTCGATTCACCCCTTCATCTGAGTATATTTCTTATACTGAGGTGCCCAAAACTGAACATAAAACTCAAGAACACATTTGAGTATTCAGGTGTGCTGGGAGTAGGCACACTCACAGCATTTTACATATTATACCTTTCTCCCTCCCAGCTTTAATTGAAACTCCAGCCTTAGGTAACTGTTCTTCTTTAATTTCAAAACACATTAAATATGTGCTTCTGCAATAAATACACATATTGAAGACTACGCTCTAAGTTCAAATACAGATGAGAAATATCAAGTTCAGGAAAAGCATAAATACAGGCTGAGTTGGCCCAATATGTTAGTGTATTAATAGTTTAAATATACTGGCAATTTCATATTTTACTGGCCATTAATAATTAATAATTTTATTGTATCAGTAATGCTGATCTCCAGTTTGGAATCATTTCTTATGATCTACTTTTCTTTTACAGAATCACAGAATGTGAGGGTTTGAAAGGGACATCTAGCCATCATGCAAAATAAGTATTAGCTGTGAGTTACTGACAACTATGCCATTTAATATTTTAAGCCCCTAAATTTGAAGCACTAGTGCTTGAAAATATTGTCTGCTATTGATCAGGATCCTTCTCTTACAAAGAAAAACTACTGCATGTTTTTGTTCCAGATGAGTGTGCAGGTATGGTGGTGATTACTTGCTTGCTGAGGCGCATGCAGAAGAGGTGGAAGGGCCTGAAGCACAACCCAGGTTTTAAAACAGTGAGTTCTACAAGCTTTAGGGCTCCTTGTAGTATACTCAGAAACTCCATTTGAATTGAGCCATTGGCAAAAACATTTGCAGATGTGGAAATTACCTTTTAATTAGTTTATGTGACCATGCAAGGTGGGTTTGTTGCAGGAGTTACCATAATTACTAGCAGAAAAATTGATATAATCATGGCCATATGGGAATTTTTCTGTAATTATCATTATTATCTAATCAGCTTCTAAACACTGCCCTGGCTTCTGAATGGTCAGGGATGCCTTCAGAGGCTAGATTATTCTCTTGCTGTGAGATAAATTCATGGAAAGACACTGAGGATATTGTTTCCCAGACCATTTTGATTAACAGCTTGTCTCATAGTGCTTTGAGCAATTGATATTTGGAAAAAACCAAACCTGGTGTTGCCCTGCTCCTTTCATTGTTCACGCTCCTTTTTGCTACTCAGTACAACAGAAACAGCTGCTTCTTTCAGAGAGAGTTCAGCTTCTCTGTGAACTGTGCTGCATGAAGCCCAAGGCTATGTGGACCACAGGTCATTTTCTTGGAATCTGGGTTCTTGGATGAGCTGAGAAATCAGCCAGCCCTTCATGCCATCCAGGAGGGAAAGGGATGCTGTAGAGGGAGCTCGATGCACAGCATGACCCCTCTCCACATACATCTCCTGGAGCAGATTCAGGCCCATGAAATTACCTGACAGCTGCCGATAAAGGTAGGATGATCCTTTACAGCTCCACTTCACTCTCTCCACCTGTCAGCTTCCTCCGCAGATGATGCTTCAAAGAAGAAATACATCAACTCCCCAGAAACCAAATTACAAATCATTGGTTTATTTTGCCTTTAATGTTAAGATGGCACTATTGCTTCAGAGGGTGCTATTTTCTAATGCTTCTTTCAAATACATGTTAAATTTTTATTAAGGAAGACAACTTTTTGAAATGAGAGATAAAAAAGAAAAAAATTATTTCTTTTCCCCTGATATTTGCTTGTGCTTAAAATCCATCCTCTCTAAACTGTTTCATTCATTATTCCTTAATGGAATAAATCCTGTTTATTTGAGTGAAGCATCTTATTTAATAAAATCCTTGTATGATCTTTCTTTGCTTCACTGACATCTGCGACTTAGCTTTCCTTAGAATGTTTACTAGGTTTTGGATTAATAAAAGGGCCACAATGAAGATAACATCTCATACTAGCTGCTGTTCTGCAAATATGCAAAAAAAAAATGTAGCCTCCTATACCCCTAATCGTTTCAAACAAAGAAACCCAAAATAGTAATTAGAAGTATGTCATCAGGAAAAATACCCAAAAAATCCAAACAAACAAAAAAACCCGAGAGAATACTTTCAAAGCCTCACTTGTGTTTGTAAGGAAGTTGTTTTTTCTTAACTTCCTTTCCTGTGCCACTTTCATTTACTGGCATACTCAGAGATGATGGCCATAGTCACCATTTGACCAGCTGGTCAGTCTGGGACAGATTAATTAGCAAATGTTAATGAGCTGAATAAACAACAGGGAGCACTGTCTTGCCACTTAAGGTAGTAGACTTATGTGAACTCAGGGAAAAAGTTTATTTACTTTTAGCAGTAAATCCCAATACATTCCCCAATAAACAAAACAAATCAGGAGCCAACAATACCTAGAGGTAAGGAGCTCTCTAAAGATTCCCAGGTCTGCTACATGCCCTCAGGGCAGCAGAACCCAGGCAAGGCTTTCAAGAAGCAACCAGGGACAGACCCATCCCCTCTTCCCCAGAAACAGCCACTCTCTTTTCTCTATTCATGGGAGTGGGGGTGTGGAGTGTGGGTGTGTGTCTGTGTGTCTGTCCCCACGCCCATGGTCTCACGGAACTGCTCTGGCACGGGTACTCTTGAAGTAGCAACCTCCCATTTACGATATCTGTCTTCACAGTATCACACAGTATCACAGTATTATCAAGGTTGGAAGAGACCTCATAGATCATCAAGTCCAACCTGTCTTGGCCCCCTCACTGCTGGTTTTCCTCCGTGTCAGCTTCCTCAGGCTTCCTGGGCTTCGGACCACCTTCGTCTCTGCTACGTTTCACCACGTTCTGAGGTGAGGGCTATCCATGGCATCTTCCAACCCCTTCTTCCACAGAACTGGGTATGTCTTCCTCTATTCCTAAACCTAAGCAGGAACTTCTCTTCACAAGAAACCCAAGCTCAAAACCCCCAAGGCAAAGGAAATATCAAAGATGTTACTTCACAGAGGTGCTGACTGGCTGAAGCAGAGGTGGGGTCTGCCTGGGGCTGGATTTTTTCTGTTTTCCCAAAACTTTCTAAAGGTATGTTTTAGCTCAAAGCCCATACTAAAAGTCAAGCCACTTAGTGCCTCTGTGTTAAACATATTCAAGAGGGAAAACCTGTTGTGCAGGCTCTGAGAGACACTTAGAGCAGCCTTTCTGTACCTGAAGGAAAAGTACCTACAGGAAAGCTGGACTTTTTACAAAGGACTTCAGTGATAGGACAACAAGGAATGTTTTCAAGCTAAAAGAGGGCAAAATTAGATTAGATTTTAGGAAGAAATTTCTCACTATGAGGTTAGTGAGTCACTGGAACAGGTTGTCCAGGGAGATTATGGATGTCCCCTCCCTGGAAGTGTTCAAGACCAGGCTGGCTGGAGCTCTGAACAACCTAGTCTAGTGAGAAGTGTCCCTGCCCCATGGCAGCAGAGTTGGAACTAGATAATCTCTGAGGTCCCTTCCAAAATAAGCCATTCTACGAATATTTCTGTGAATTAGAAACTGTTTCAGTTTCTAATTCCTGAAATAGATCTCAACAATCTGAATTCATTTTTTAAAGATTAATCCTTAAAAAACTGTGTGTTATGGTAAATGTAGCATCAAGTGCTTGCTCTAAATTTAGTGTAAGCATGCCTCAGAAAACATGCATTTTTCCAGCACTATGTAGTTTTCATGCCAAATACTCATGCACTTATTAACCAAGAAATGCACTTTTCTGTGTCCTCAGAGAAATTAAATTTATAGAAGTGCATCACTGCAGTGTATTTTGAAAAACTGTAAAAATATAGACATTTATATCATACAGTTAAACCATGATCACTTTTAGGGCTACAGAAATAAAATGGCTCAGGATAGGCAGTATTTATGAAGAAGATCAGGCTCTGAGTAACTTTCTTCTTTCTTCCTTTGAATCAGTAATAAAATGCCATTTCTGGCACAAAGTCATGACACACATTGGTTTGTATCTCAGTCTCAGTATGATGAGAGACTGGAAAGAGGTTTTGTTAGGTCGTGTTTTGGGAAGCAGGGTAGTTATGGAGGTGGCTTTCAGCTATGTTGTGTATTCTTTGAAGGCCAAGTCCTGTCAGCTGGCATACTCACAGCACTGTAGTCTCTTTCTTGTTCCATAACTCTGCAATGGAAGATGATTATCCAAGTTTCCATTCACAGAGTAAGGTAAAAGGCACATTAAGATTATATGAGACAGCTGTGAAAGAACATGAGTCAAAGCCAATTGTGTATTCCACCAGTGGTGTGGGACTCAGCAGGATTCCTGTCCTTATGATGAGCTTTCTGTCAGGAATCCAAGTGAGGCACTTCACACTTGTGATACCAAGTAATAATACAAATCCTGGACTATGGTACTTGATCCTGCCAATGAAATACACATCAGTGACTGATATCCAAGGACACCTACACAGAAAACACAAATTAGTTAAGGCATCCTATAGATTTGGATTTAATACTTCCACCACAGTGAAATCATTCTGGAAGTTGTGTGTGCCAGAGATGTCACCAACATAAGCAAATGCTACAGCACTTTTCTGAAATATACTCTTGCTTCACCTTACCTAAGTGGCAACTGAATGACTGATCTGCAAGAGATTTCATTCACATGGTCAATAGTTGAAAAACTTTTATTCCTTACTTTTAATAGTATAGTCATAGTTAGGAACAATTTCTGTAATTTTAAACCCAGAAACTTTTACCGCAGTATTTTCTAGTCTTTGTGGATTTTAAACACAAAGAAACCAAACAGCACTCCTTTCTTGAACATAAGCATGCATTGCCCTACAGATTCTTCGACCAGTTTGATTTTTGTTGTTACCTGTGGCCTTACTGTGCAGATAGCCATCTGCAGGCTGGTCCTGGGAATGTTTATAACATATCTGCTCTTGGTCCAAATACATCAGTTGTTATTCTTTTAGATACAAATTACTTTGTATTGTGCTCATGGGGAAACTTCTTGTGACTTTCACATAGACGTTCACCTCACAAGTTCGTACTGAAGGTGATTCTACATTTGACAAAATATCACTGTGGTAGAAGAGGGGTTTTATTATAATCCTCAGCTTATATTCACTCACCTTGGGATAAAAGGGAACTGCTGAGACAAACAGGACAAACTACACATCTTGAAAGAGATTGTGACTGAAGAAGACTCACAATGGAGCAGCTCGTCACAGAGAACATGCAGAAACTCCCTATCCTGTTAAGAAAAGTTCCTGAAGAACTGTCTCTCATGGGAGGGATGTCATGTTGCCACTAAGAAAGACTTACAGGGGTTTTTCCTCTGAGAGTGAAAGAGGTAGCATACTTCAGGCTGGGAAGTTGCAGTCAAGAACCACTTATTTTATGCAGAGAAGTAAAATCATGAAAATGAGGAGTCTGCAAATCTTCTTTATACCTTTAGTTCATAGAATCACAGAATCCTTAAGATTTGAAGACACTTCCAAGATTATGAAGTCAAATTGTCAACCCAAGAAAAACAGAACTTGAAAACAAAAATATAAAAACCATCTAAGGCTTCTTTTTGGCTGGGAGAGAACTGGGAGCTGAACTGATAGAAAGTTGCAGGTACACCTGCAAATGCTTAACAAAAGAGAGGTACATATGGTGATAGAAAAGACATCTACGTTCTCCTGTTCAGTTCATTGGAAAAGTCACTTTGTCTATCACTTAGTATGATACTGACCTTCACCTGCTTCTTAAATGACCAACAGGCTAAATCCAACCATACTCTGTGCTGTGATCACCTAACACCATGTAAGCTTCTATGAAGAAAAATAACAGTATTCCAGCTAAAACCAGCAAACCACCGTGCAGGCAGAGATGAACATCTCATCTTCCTTACATAAACATTCCACAAAGACATAGGTAGTTCTGACGGTAAGAAATGTTATCAATAAAAATACAATGTCATATGAAATTTATGTATGATATACAGTTAAATCCTTTTAGGAACTGTGGCACCAATTTCACAGAGGTCAGATGTGCCTGGCTTTTAATAAGCCTTATGCTAATAAAGTAGTTAATTTCTGAACAGG
Source organism: Rhinopomastus cyanomelas (assembly GCA_013400115.1). Taxonomy (NCBI): domain Eukaryota; kingdom Metazoa; phylum Chordata; class Aves; order Bucerotiformes; family Rhinopomastidae; genus Rhinopomastus; species Rhinopomastus cyanomelas. The sequence goes on from VXBP01004883.1 coordinate 413,753, forward strand.
TTTTAACAGTGTTATTCTCCTTTTAGAAACCTTTACTTCGCTCCTGAACCTACACCTTTCATTTATGTGCTTGAACTTATTAAAACTTTATTTCTTAATGGTAATTACAAAGTCAACTTCTACCTTCTTTGTTACATTTAACCTCCATAAAAGTATGTGTGGCATTGCATTCACCCTTGTAAAAAATGACTGAATCCACAGTCATGCTCTACCTGGGCTACACAGGAAATCTAGTGTCTCCAAAGCCAGGAGAGGCTGATACAGGCAATATCACAGTATCACAGTATTATCAAGGTATTAGTACTTCTAAATTATGTTGTGTGAACAGTCCATCTCAGCAGCAATCCACATGCTGGGTTGCTGCCTCAGGTGACTTATGAGAACACTGCTGTGTTTCCAGCTTAAGCAAAGAGCAGATTTTATTTCTTTGCAGCACAAACATCTTCATTTTGTCTGCCAGCTGATGCTCTAACCTAAAGTGCTTCTTTTCAGCAGTCAAAACAAAGATTCAGAATCTACTTATATTATAAACTAAATGGTGATCACATTGTTTTCATTCATATATTCCAAATGTTCTTTATTTTGTCACATACTATAATTTATACTACATAAAACTGAACAGGCTGCTAGGTGCTCTATAGATTAGAAAGCTGAAATGAAATAATTGGGCAAGGGATTTAGTGTGCAACTCCCCATCATTATGAAAAAGTTTATCCAGAACACTAAAAAATGAAGTTATAATAAAAAGCTGGTACTACCTATAATTTTTATACAAAATGGCAATCTGAAATTATACAGATGTAAAAACAGATGTGTAGAAGTCTCTCTAGAATCACAAAGAAGCTCTGTTTCACACAGAGTTTCACTGGGATAAGACTGGATGTAATAAGTTTGAGAACCTTGAAAACGTGTCTTTCTATCAGCAGGTTTTGCAGACTCAAGACCTCCAGATGGTACTTGAAAAACACAATGATGAATCAAGTCATTAGAATGTTATATTCATAACATTATTCAATACAGCAAGTTTTGCCAACACCTGGTAATCAACATATTATTCTTGCAGTAGAGCCATTAAGTGTACTAAATAGAAACTGTGGGTAATCTGTTAACAAGGTCTTCAGCTGAGAGTGTCTTGTTTCCTTTTCTTCCAAGGTTTAAATGTGACAGCACACAAATCCATCATAATGTTAATTGTGAAGAAAATGGCTTAAAAAGCATTATTTATTAAAGTAATTTGAAGATAGAATATTTCAGGGAGAAAAAGTAGTTATTACAGAAATTGTTTTAGGCCAATATTATTGAAAATGTAAATAGAAAAATCAGTAAGTGTTCAGTTCTTGTTGGCTTACAGTTATGTTCCCTGCAAAAGCCTTCCTTTCACCTTTACAATTGATGTGTTAATTTTTCTATTGTAACCCATATGAATAAGTGTATAATTTCTAAAACACCTGTATGAGCAAGACCAGGTTGGATTGGGTTCTGAGCAATCAGATGTGGTGAGAATTGTCCCTGCCCGGGGATTACAACTAGATGATCTGAGGTCATTTCCAACCTAAACTGTTCTACGATTGTGTGGTTCTATTAATAGTTCACAATATATCTACCAAATGCAAAAAGATAAAGAATTTTGGTACTGAAACAAAAAATGCCTTCAACAGTCCTCAACTCTCATGTGTCATATCAAGTACTTTAAATTAATAGAATCATATCATCATTAGGGATTGGAAGGGACCTCGAAAGATCATCTAGTCCAATCCCCCTGCCACAGCAGGACAGTAAGAGGCCACCTGGTTTTCATTAAGATCAGAGCTGTGTCCCACTGGTGCGCACCCATCAACTATCCCACCCCACTTGGAATCTCTGAATGAGCCCTTCCAGTTCCTGCCCCAGAACCCTTTTTTCCCTCTGAGACAAACCCCTCCCGTGTTTACCATCCAGATCTGCGGCCTTATAGAGCCAGTCATTATCAAATAACCCAAAGCCCCGGGTTTTCACAGAATCGCAGGATTGTCAGAGTAGGAAGGTTACTCTAGTTGCATCTAGCCCAACTATTAACCTAAAATGCACGTTTGTAACAAGTAATACTAGAATCTAAATATTAGAGGATTAGGAATATGTTACAGTCCAGTTTTCTGTGCAGAAAAATTACTTAATTCAGAATCAAATTAAGAGCACCTATATTATTGCAAATGATACATCACTGCGTCATTCTAGTCATTCCCTACTAAAGGATTATAGGTGGATCTAAAATTCATTATATGCTTGCAATCCCAGAGAAGTATTGTCTGAAAAGACGTCATCTTATGGCATCCTCAACTGGAAAAAATTATCACAACCAGAAAACCCCAGCTCTGCAATTCCAAGAAGATAAAGGAGATAATGAGCTATAACAAGAGTAAGTGCAGAGTCTTGCATCTGGGAAAGAACAACCCCAGGTACCAGTACAGTCTGGGGACTGACCTGTTGGAGTGTAGTGTAGGGGAAAGGGACTTGGGGGTCCTGGTGGACAGCAGGATGACTATGAGCCAGCAGTGTGCTCTTGTGGCCAAGAGGGCCAACAGCATCCTGGNTCCTATCAGCGTCATTCCAGTTGGCTGAGGGAAACAGAGCATGCATATTCTTGTACTGACAGAACTTCCTATTTGAATTGATTTCATTGACAAAAAGGATCAACTATTTGGTTTGTTACTAAACCAGGTGTAATTAACATTGCTCAGTCTTTCTTTTACACTATTGTCTTTTGCTTTCTTAGCCACAGCTTTCTCAGTGGAAGGAATACTACAGATCTTATTAAAACCTGGTTAGCCTTTTATGGAAACTATAGGACATGAATAAAATTAAATACTGAATCACAGGGAGCATAAGTCTGGACCAGAAATAGAACAAATGAGGCAATCAGAATTAGCATTGGACTGTGGCTGTTGGTTTTTCTTTTCCTTCTTGTAGAAGAGGGGACATTTAGACTAGAATCTTTTTGCGATGAGAGCAGTAAAACACTACAATGTGCTGTGCCTTTGCTGGGAATGTTCAAAGTCAGGATGGATGAACCTCTGGGCAACATGATCTAGTTAAAAATGTCTTGCTCATTGCAGGGAAATTTGACTAGATGATCTCTGAAGGTCCTTTCTGATTCAAAGAATTCCATGGATCTATGATACTAAAAAAGAACAATAATCAGATACTATATAATAATATGATAAGGACCCTCTATGTGTCTCCTGTTATTTAACTCAATTTATACATTCAGTTCAGTGTAGCACACTAGAAAAAGATTATTTTTGTGCTTTCAAGTACACTGATACTATGATTACAGGTTTTGGCACACAGAATTTTTCTTCTTGGTAGGAGAGTAATGTAGGATTATTTTAAATAATCTGGAAAAAAGTTTCTCTTTACGAAACAGAAAAAAGACTATAGTGTGTATAGAAAACATAAAGAGTAGACATAGAATCCAGATGTGTTCTTCAAGCTCTTCCCTGTTAATTACAATAACCAAAATAATTAGACAAAAGCAGTTTATTCTGAATCAGATACAGTTTTGCCACCAACTTTAAATGAGCTAGATAACACATCCTGTAAGTATGAAATGGTGTTTGAATTTATGCAGCTGTTCAGAAAATTTACACAGATTGCTAGTTTTCAAGATGTTAAGTAATATTTTTAAGGTTAAGAATTCCTGACTTCCCTCTTATTTACTACTGTTCAATGGAAGAATTTACTTGTACTCTGTTACTAGCTGTTGCTAGACAGAATATTGGACTGGTAGAGCACTGGTTTGTTTTGCTGCATGTTTAGCTACCAGCAGCTAAAATACATTAAATCAACTAAAATAACAGCTTAAGAAAATGCTGTATTTTTAAGTGAAATTAACTTACTGTAAGAAATTTTTTAAATAAGTGTTGATATGTTCTAATCTGAGAGAAGTGAGAATGGCCTGATGTATTATTCAAATAAAGAGAGCAGGTACAGTAAAAAATGACTCTGCAGCACATTTAGTTTGTTTCTGCGAATCATTAAAATCACAGTATAACACCTGGTGTTCATTCCAATCAAGACTGAGAATTCTCCACCTACCCTCATTGCCATTTCAGTTATATGGTTCACCGACTCTTAAATTCCAAAAGATCAATCACTGAGGTATTGATTTAAAAGAAGTATAAAAATCAAAGATGAATGAACACATCTGACTTGTTCATAATGCATGGTCAGCTTTGGGGAAGAGAAATTGTGAAATAAAGTGGTGGTGGAGAAACAGTTGGACTGTGACTTGAATAAAGCAGATTATGCTGGCAACAAATCAATGATAGAGCAGACCGTTCCATTTCATGCCTTTTGCAGTAGACAGATGCAGAAAGGTAGTGTGTATGACACAGTCCTATCAACATTCCATTTTCTAGCTGGGTAGGAGAATAAAAATGCATGCAAGCTCTGAAAGAAAATGGCATGTTTAGATATGGAGCTGCAATAGCTTTCTGTCTTCAAAACCAAGTTTTGTTTGTAATTGCACAGTGCTACCCACCACATTTAATGAAGACGTATTTTCACTGCAGGAAGACTGTGCAAGTAGTAAAACAGTTGCCAGAATTAATTACTTACAGATAATAAGAAATTACCTGCTTCACTAGCAGGCTACATGTCTTTATTAAATAAACTGGAAAAAAGTCAGACTGATTTTTCTTTATTACATCACCTCCTTCCTCACTGCCACCCCTCCACTTTAAAATTTTGTACGAAGATTAGCTTTGGGCAGGATTTTATGCAGAAAGTAAGATATGACTTGGAAATGAGGCAATAAAACCTGAATGTAACAGCTTAGACCACACGATCCATTTCTGCCTTTCAGACAGCTTCACTTATTCCAGGTCCACATGTGTGGCAAAATGAGATAAAAGAAGAACATTTTTGTTATGACAGAAAGAAGAAAACTGGTCTGGTTTAAGTTTGTGGCTGCTCCTTTAAATGAGCTGCATATGAAGTAAGCAAATACATAGTGATATGACTAAGACTGCATCTACTGCAAGTGATGTGATTTTATTATTTAAAAGCTAAGAATCTCCACAGAGATACCAACAAGTCTGTATATGTATATATATAGGGGTATTTTTAATCAAAAACGCTTCCTTGCACAGTCTGGCACATTGCAGTGAAATTAGAAATAATATCTTCCTAACTAATATATGTCAAATAATTTGAGAATTCTTCGGCTGTTAATTTTTTTAAGGGAATAGTAGACAATTGCTTTTATTACTTCATTAAATTAACAGAAGACTGCATACAATTTGTGCAATAAGATGTATTTTTGTTCTAAAACAAAGAAGTAAAATAGTTTTCTGAAACTTTGTGTACTCTCAAGATTATCTTAAAATAGAGTGTGGGCATATGGGAAGCCCTTACTACAAACATGAGCTCAAGATAAATGTGTAGAATCTCTACAAAAACATTTTTTAGAGGCAAAGTAAGAGTAAGAAAAATATGCAAAGTATAAAACACTCAATAAGAATTTTTCCTGTGGTTTTATGGGTTGGGTTGTTTTGGTTTTTGCATTTGTCTGTATGTTTACTGATTTCTGTATGTTTCTTTTTTCTCTCAAGTAAGAGGAAAGGAAGGAAAACATCTGTATTTGTAGAAAAAATGGGTGGGCATGGTGAGCCTGGCATACAGTGTAATTTTATTCTGATGTAAAGGCATCTATTCTTCTTTTAGTGTACTCTCTAATTTGATTGTGTTTACCTGTTGTGGTGTGAATGACTCTTTGAAATTCAAGAAAACATGTAAAAGAGGATAAATAATGACATTCAGAAGGGATTTAGCCATTATCAGACAGTCTGCCCCAGCTTTCCCTGCTGACAGGAAACGTAGCAGTGCCAACAGTATGAAAAAGAGTGGCTTAGGGTAAACTGGTCATAATAGGACATACGTCTCAAACTTGTAAATAAAAAATGGGCTGACTATATTGGAATTCAATGCAGTACCTAAATAACATGTAAGTACTTTGAATTTCAAGGATATCTTTGTTGGGGGCATAAAGATGCAAGCATTTATCAAATGGACAAGAAGATTTAATCTTTGGAAAAAAACCCCAAGCTTTAAAGAGTTCATATTTCCAAGTAAGGTACTCTAGCAAGTGTCAGAGGTAGAGAGAAGCACAAAGGAGAGAGGGAAATGATCTTGGGAGGCAGAAACAAACTGAATGAGATAAGAGGAGAGTGTTAAAGTGAAGCAGTTTAAGAAGAAGAGAAATCCGTTGTCTGATGAGACAGAAATAGTTAAGGTTTCAGATAAGAAAAGCCTTGTGCCATAACAGTGTTTGTTGTTGTTGTTTTATTTGTTGACTTCCTAAGCTGCTGTTTTCCACAGCTGAATCTGCCCAAACAAATCACAGGGGAGGGACAGGTGTGCAGAAGTCCACAAAGAGTGGGAAGGCAATCAAAAAAAGAGAAGGAAACATTTATTTCTTCAGCCCTCAAACCATTCCAGATTTGCTGCTTTGAACCCTTTCCTGAAAACATGTAAGTCCTTTCTTCTACATAAGATAGATCTTACTGCTACCAAACGCCAGCTACACAGGAAGTAGAGTCATGCAAGACCATGCCAGTGAGAACGTTCATCCCCTACAGCTTTGAAAGCTTACTGCTCCATAAGAGTGCTGAACAATGCAGCTACCATCTACCTTGTGCTGAGAAGACCTTAACAGAAAAGAGGATTCAGTTTAATGCTGAATAGTTGCTGGCTGGACACTCACAAAACCGACCACACACAGCAACAAGAGTGCCAGTCCCTGAACACCATTTTGTCAGAGTTTCTGGGTGATCTGGGGTTCCCTGAATGGGAAAGCTTAGGGTAGAAGGGAAGGCAGCCCCTGAGTTTTGGGTGGTCTTGAGGGAGAAGCTTGTTTTGGTTTGCTCAGCAACCAGATTGCCAGAATCCCTTATGAGTCAGTTCTGAAGGGTATAGTAGTGTAGGAAGGCTGGACACTCTTCAAGGAGGAAGTCTTGAAGGCCCAAGAGCAGTCCATCCCCATGTGCTGCGAGGCAAGCTGGTGGTATAGAAGACTAACGTGGCCAGACAGGGACTTTTGGCTGGCTCTCAGGGAGACAAAGAGAACCTGTGACCTCAGAGATTAATGAAGGAGTATGACTGCAAAACCATGGAGAAGACCGTGTGTAAGTAGGAGGTGAATCTGTAGAAACCCTGACTCTGTTGAAGGGACTCAGTCTAGAGCAGTCATGTGTAGGGATAACCCACAGACCACAGAACACCCTCTAGACTAGCTGAAGGAAGATCATGGAGGACTCCTTCTGTTGAGGGTGGGTGTGGCATGTTGCCAAGGACAAAGAATTGCACGTAGCAGTTCTCGCTAAGGGGAAGGAGGTAGCAGAGATGGGCTCTGGAAGATCTCTTTGCATCCGTATTTCTTTTGTTGGTGATTATTTGCTGTGATGTTTAATTTAAATGTATTTTGTTTTTCCCCAAATTGAGACAGTCCCCTTTTGTCTGTGACTCATACGTGGTAACTGAGCCTTGTCATTTGTTTCTGCTTATTAGCATCTTGCTAACTGGGGAAAGATTGTCTCAGACCTGGCCAGCATGACCAGCTGCTGGCAAAGAGTGAGTTTTATGGATTCATATAATTTCTTATATAAATAGTCAAAATCTCTGAATTTACGTCTGTGTTCATTACTTTTATTTTATGCTCAAACTTCCTTTTTGGAATCAGCTATGAACATATACTTCTTTCCTTCTCATATGGGACAAAGTTAGCAATTTGTCTTTTTTGATATTGTATAAGAGGATATTATTATGTTAGATCTTGTGTAAAACATAATGATTTTTATAACATCTCCATGACTTTTATTTACTAGATATATAAAATAAACAAATACTGAGGATGTCAAATTATTATACAGAGATTTGCAGTAATGTTTGCTTAAGGGTCTTTGCTGCTAAAAATCAAATTGTTCTGGGGATAGCAATGTATGTCATCGCAAATACGCAGCGTGGCTCGACTTAATAATCACAGAAGCATTATTTCTTTATCCAGAATTTCAAGTTGTGTATATTTATTCTGAAAGAGCAAGAACTGTTCAAGGCACCTAGCTCAGACTATTTGAAAGGTATCAACAGTTTAAATGACATTTTCACCTTCAGCAAATATATCTTTGCCTGCTAGATATAGTGATGGTATCATGCTGCTGGCAATCTATGATGCAGTCGTGTCACAAATAGGTGTCAACTCTCATTACATTCTCAAGTATAAATTCCACTTATCAGTTCACACATAGTTGCAGAAGTTTCAACAATCCATGATTGCACCAAGGCTTAACCTCAAATGCTTTTTGATATACTTGTAGGAGCTACTGTAGACACACTAGATATGACAGCACTATGTGTAGTTGGTAGCCACATGGGAATTTTTATTTCCAGAAGTATTGAATATACTAGCAATTTATTGTTCAGCTGTTCTTGATGGACAAGAGAAGTAGCTTGTATTTTCCTATTATTTATTTCCTTACAGTATGTTTTACAGCATTACAATGAAATTTCCTATTTGAAACTTAGACCTAACTTTCCATTTGCTGAATTAGTTTTTCAGGAAAATACATCTGTCAGTTCATGCTCAGAATTGGGGTGGGTTTTTTTTTGATAGTAATTTGAAAATTAATAAATATGACATAGGTTTTGTAATTATAACTTTTAAAATCAGAACCACATTGTTATGGGAAAAGTCACCATCTGCGACTGTGTTACCTTTCTATTTCTTATATGGATTATATCTGGTGCAAATCTAGCTTCTGTTTTTCCTAGCTAAGTGAATTTTGAGAACTTTTCAGTGCTATAACAAACACTATATAGAAACAAACCAGAAAATGACCCACTGTGGTTATAAAATACTTCACCACATTACTACTGTACACTAATTTTACAGAGTCTGGTACTATCTAATATCTGACAATTGCAAACCCACTAGTAATACGTAAAATACCAAAAATAAACATAATATGTGGTACTTATCAGAGACAATTTTAGAAAAAATTCTTGTTACTGGGGTAACAGTCTGCTGACACTTACATATTTATACTGGTACAACAAAGGGAATAAAAAGCAAACCTGAAGGACAGTCTTTCACCATAGGTCATAAAAATAATATAGAATCACAGAATCATAGAATCAGAAGAATGGCAGGGCTTAGAAAAGAACTCTGGAGGTCATGCAGTCCGATGTCTCTGTCAGAGCAGGTTGTCCTAGAGTAAATCACACAGAAACATGCCCAGGAGGGTTTTGAATATCTCCAGAGGAGACCCCACATCTTCTCTGGGCAGTGTGTTCCAGTGCTCTGTTACTTTCACCATGAAAATATTTTTCCTTATTTTTAAATTAAACTTCCTGTGCTCCATTTTGTGCCCATTGCCCCTTGTCCCATCGCTGGGCACCACTGCTTGGCCTGAAAGGACTACACATCAAACTGAGAAGGAACTTCTTCCCAGTGAGGGTGACGGAGCACTGGAACACACTGCCCAGAGAAGATGTGGAGTCTCTTTCACTGGAGATGTTTAAGAACTGCCTGGATGTGTTCCTGTGTGACTTGGTCTAGGTGATCCTGCTGTGTCAGGGGGATTGGACTAGATGATCTTTCGAGGTCCCTTCCAATCTCTAATGATTCTATGATTCTATGATTCTGCCCTGTTTTCATTTCCCCTGCCCCAGCACATCCATATGTGATGGGATATGATATCCAGAGCCTCCACTTTTGCAGCCTGATTAAGAGTAACATGGACACATAAGGAAGTTGAAACAGCTAACAAAACACCAAAGAGAACACCTAACAAAAGGTGTGAAAGTAAAAAAGAAGAAGCAATATAAGTGATATTGAATTTAGCAATATATGATATTTTAAGCTATTCATTCTGATTTAATCTAGATATTTGAGCTGTTTGGGAGACACAGAAAACAGTGACAGTACTGTTTTAAATGAAAATAGGGAATCCTGCTACAGCAGGTTAGTATGGATACACCTTTTTTTTAAAAAAGGTTTGAATCAGCAACCTGTCATCATGTATTGCTAAGGCTAACATGCAAACACATTTAGTATAGGAATTTAGAGACCATTAAACACTACGACTGTCCTCACTCTGTCATAACTGTACCAGCACCTGCTGTGAAAATACTTTGTGCTGATCTGCTATGAAAACGCAGTATTACAAGATCTCACATTGATTTATGAAGTTTACTCCTACAGAAATAGTAGTTGTACATTAAAGTACATCAAAGACTATGTCAAGAAAAGTGGTTTAATATTTCTTACAGAGTAATTTTTAACACTGCTTGCTGAGTAGAACTGTATTTCCTGTTAATGTGCAATATTTTGTATTGATGCTTAAGCTAATCTAGGAAGCCAAAATCCATTTTCCTTGTGTACAAATCAGAAATGTCAGAAGTCCAAGCTTGTAGCTTATCTAGCATTCTATAAGAATCAATCACAATGATGTCTATAAAAATCTCTCTTTTACTTTAAACACAACTCCTATCCAAACACACTTCTCTCTTGCATAGTCAGCAATGTTACTGAAAATACCATTCTTCCAATACCTAGAACAGGAATATTTTTACTGTTTAGAGAACTTTTTCAGCACTGCTACTGCCTGTCTTTTGAGTCCATTAACCACCTTGTGTGCTCTGACTTCAGAACTCTGTGGCTAATTAGTGCAAATCTTTTATTTTTTTGATTTGTCAATTTAAATTTACAGTCTCTGGGGTGTCCAAAAGCAAGGAGCAATCAACACAGCCTTTCTGTGTGTGAACATTCACGTTATACTAGCAGTGTTATACAAACTTTACATTGTGTTTATAGTTTTGGCATTAGTTGGTATTCAGATTTAATATGAATCTAAAAGCTAAGTACTGCACAGCTTACAGATTCATCTATACCTAATTCGTTTCAAGTTAGGGCTTCTAATCACTTTGCCTTCTGCAAATGTCTCGGGTGAACTAAGTTTCAATACTCTTACTCAGTTGCATACCTCATACAGAGATTCCCAGCCTGATCTTTGAGGTTAACCCATTTGTAGAGATTGAGCAGGACAAGATGAACATAACTTAGAAACAAAGATGGTCAGGAGTTTTATGACCAAAAAAAATGTAGTTGTTAAGAAATTTTAACTCCAGAATGGATTTGTTGATTTTGATCGAAAAAGGGTCAAAGGACTGTAACAAAACATTGAGTTCTCACACTTGAGATAGATGTGATCATCTCTTAATACCTATTTAATGAAATTTAATAATGAAAGAGATAGTCTTTATAATTTCAATATAATGAATTTAGTGACAAAATTAAATTTCAGAGCACGCTGGTGAGTTTTGTGCAACAGACTAGCAAATGGGGTTTTTTTTCTTTACAGAAAGCCCAGATTGTTTGTGTTACTCCTGTTCCCATTATGTTTCACCTTAAAGTAATTTTTCTATAGTCAAGTTCTGTTGTCAGTAGTTTTCAGCTATAAGTTTTGCTATTTTTTTTCCTGACATATTAATCCTTTAGAAGGAAAGAAGACAAGTTGTATGACAGTTTTTACTTGATTGGAAAAGCTTTTCCCATCAGTAAAATAAAATTTATCAGCAAATTATTTCACTGCAATGAATCCTTAAGAGAATTTATTTACAGCTTTGTTGTGCTTTGCTCATTGGCATTCCACATTAGAAATTGCTGGAAATAACTTTGTTTGCATTTTCTAAAGGCCATCTGCAGACCTGTGGCTATGTCTTCTGCAGTTCTTACTACAGGACCTTGCAGAGAGCAGATCTCAAGGTTGGCCTGAGCTCAACTTAACCAGAGCTGGGATGAATTGGCTTCAGCTCCTGTCTCAGGGCCTAGTGTCTCTTGTCTCCCCTATCTAAGCTTGAGGTCTGCCAGTGCCTCTGTGGGAAGAGTCTGGTAAACTGAAGGAGCCTCTGCCCAGCAAACAAGAGCCCCTTGGGGAAGTTGAGCCTGGGGAGACCATGCTCACATTCATCTGGGAGCAGCAAGAAGGAAACAGTCCAGGGCAAGGAAATGTAAAAATAAACACAAGTAGACCCCAGTACTGAGGGTCATGGTACCTCCACCTCCGTGAAGGGTCTCAAGAAGTTGATGACTCTCTGTGACAGTCCAGCACCATTTGCCCGGAGGAAGGATGCTTCCATCTGACTTATGAGCTGTGGAAACACTAGGAGTCTGAGCACAGCATGAGCAAAAAGAGGGAAATCAGAAGAAATATTTGTAAAATAATTTTAAGTGTATTAATATTACATAGATTTATAGTATTATTGCTAATATTGCTCTAATTGGACCATTTCAATTGGATAAAATCAATTTCTATTGGATTTTAAAGGTTTTAACTAGGTTAGCACTAAATTCTTGATGTCATAGGTATGCTGTTTTCTTTTACCCATAACAATTTTGAATGTAAACCAAACCCTTAAAATACCAGGGAGCAGCTAGATCAATAATATGAAGTGCTTAGATAATTTCTATTCTGCACCTTCTAAGTTATAACCTCAAAGTTCAGACTTCTGCGAAAACGTTGTTCTGTACTGGGAAGTCTCATGAAAATTCACACTTTTCTAGGCAGTCCAGAATGCCATCCTTGTCCTAAATCTCTTGTGAGATGATACTTTCCTGAGAAAGTATCTCACTGCTGTTTTCATTAATTCATGGAAATACTTCTATAAGTTCTAATAACTCTCTCTATATAGCTGTAGTCTGAACAGTAAGAAACAGGTGGCTTACTCTTGCCTCAGTAACTGGTGTCTGAAAAGGCACTGAGGAATAGTTTGATTATATATAATTTAAGGAAGACGTAAACTACGGCCAACTCTTTTAAAATGTGATTCATATAGAGAATCTGAATCTTGTTGTACAACAAGCATCATATTTATATGTAACTTTTTTAGCTTTTAGAATTATTAAGTAATTTTTGGGAGACAGTGCTGGATTTACAGACAGATAATGCGAGATCTGTAAGATTTAGCTCAGCTGCACATAACTAACCATTTGACTGAGATGTAAGATAATGAAGCAGTGCTTTGGTCTTGCTAAGCTTGGAATCCGAGATAACTTGCAACCAAACTTCTCTGCATGCATGAGCAACGTGAACAGAGATTTCACTATGAGATGTTCCCCCCCAACCCTGAGAGACACTACTGTGCATGCTCTGTCTGGGAAGAGTTTATGTCTATGACTGACTAGATGCATTTCTAATCTGTATAAATGGATGTGTATTATAAACTAATGACACACATGATTTGGAGGAAACCCCCTGTGTGCCCAGCGCTGAACAAACAAATGCCTGCTTACAACATTCACTGTTACTGAGTTTCTTTGTTTCAGTTACTTTTTTTAGTCTGTGGCACAGAGATTCAGGCACCTAATTCTAGGCCAGAAAAACAGAGACTCCAAATCTTCACTTTTACTTCATTTTAAAAGATGTTAAGAATCAGGACTGCTTTCCTTCATATTTAATGATCAATTTATATCATAGCGAGGTATCTCTGCATCTTGCTCTACTACAAAGCACAAACAACAACCTGTTCCTCAGGATTTTCCTAAAATTTTCATTTGGCATTTTCACAGAAAGGAAGCACTCTTCTAGTTAAGTGCTTGTAATCTCAAAGGAAGTATTATATATATATAAACAAACAATATACATATTTACAGTATACATGCATTAAAGGTAATTCAAACCAGACATTTTAGTGACAGGTCCTCCTGTATGTACTAACACATCAGCTTTACAGATATATAACATTTTTGTCAAGAAAGTTTTCCTCAAAAAGAAGTGATAGCCCAGACTTACAAAAATATAATAATACAAAAAAAAACCCCCAGGAAGTCTAGTGGGTATATTCTTAGAAGCACACAGAGCTGAAAAATACATTGTAAGGATTAGCACTGTGTAATAAATAAGTCATTTACCTTTCACCTGTGGGATGGTAATTGAAATTCATGTCTCAAGATGAATCAATTTTGGCTAGCTGACTCATCAGTGAATAATTTGTTCATCTGCAAAGTAGACATTATCAGCAAGAGTCTAGATTTTAGTCACCAGAGACAAAATTAATCTATGTACTTTGCAAGTAAATTAAGTCAAACAAAAAATATTATAATACACAGAGTGAAAAATGATGGTAGCAAAAACCTCAAAAGGCAAATTTGAAGCAAGTCTGCATTATTCATGTTAATAGCACTCATACTGAAAATTTCCTAAACGTTGTGTCTTTTAACACAACATAGCGAGTGATGGCTTGTGACTCTTGCTATTTCTTGCAGGTTTCTTTTGTAGTGATCGAGTCTGGGGGTTCTTCACTAATTCCAGAGAAGAAAGGGAGTGCACAAAATGACAACTTGGTATCCTGTACAGAAAAGTAAGGTAGGCTATTCATGCACTGGAACAGGCTGCCCAGGGTGGTTGTGGAGTCTCCTTCACTGGAGATGTTTAAGACCCGCCTGGATGTGTTCCTGTGTGACTTGGTCTAGGTGATCCTGCTGTGGCAGGGGGATTGGACTAGATGATCTTTCAAGGTCTCTTCTGATCCCTAATGATTCTATGATTCTATGGTTCCACAGGTAAGAAACACCAAGTATTACAGGGTGAAACTGGCAGTGCTCAAAATATCTTTTTAATAGGACCTTAGCACGCTGTACTCTTGAAGGAGCAGCACAAGACCTCCCAGATTACAAATGTGCAGTGCTTTGAATTAAATAGGCCTTGAAAAACTGTTTAGGAGCAGGGAGAGATTGAGAAAAGAGGGTGGGAACTTGGTGGGCAAATGGGACAAAGTTCGAGGTGGCAGACAGACACACAGCATAAACAGAGAGCCAGTCGAAAGCCTTTTTACAACTATTCCTAAATGTACAAATCCATTAAAAAGTATCAGTAAGTACTAATTACATTTCTTTTTCAAATATCAGGGCAATCTCCAGATTCTGATTTCCACTTAGAATTTTGGGGGTTTTTAAGCCTATGTGTTTATGACAAAGATAACTGACAAGGCAATTCAACTTTTTACTCTCATAAACTGATTTACTGGGAAAACGGTCTATTAAGTATGGTGTGTTGATATTCTCACTTAGAGGCTAAAGAGATGGTTCTCCAGAAAAAAAGAACATAAGGACCTTAATTTGCCATCAAGGATGAATTCTAAAAACTTCTTCCACAGATTTCTTTCTTTCTTTCTTTTTTTAATACCAAACTGGCACGCTTTGGTTTCTTTTTCATCAGGCTTCAGAGACTGATAATGGCTAGTCTAGTTTGAAGTAGATCTTCTATTTATGCATTTTCTGCTGCAAGACAAAGGAAATGCAGAATGGGGCTATTAAATGTCACTTACAGCAATCTATTTATTTTCAGTGAACTCAATCAAACCAAATCAAGATCCAGCCTGTTTATATATATATAACGAAGAAAACAACTAGAGACTAATTTCCTCGTTATGCTATAGACCAAGATGAACAGAAAGTTATCTTCTTACTATCTTCTGGCTGTGAAGCAGGATGGATATAAGGCTCTTTGTATGAGTTAGCTCAAGGAATGTCTCTTTCCCCTTGCTGCATCAAATGGAAAAATACTTTTTGGTTTTTTAACATAATAAAGTTTAACTCAGAGCAATCACTCTTAGCCTGAAGGTGGCTACTTCAATTTCAGAGTTTACACGTCCATAAGATTGTCTATTTTCTCTCTCTCTTCCAACCAATACAACTGGCTTTCAAAAGTGACACTTAGAGCTTTACTGAAAACTGGCTTTGTATTTTATCCAGTGTTTTGCTTAATGCAAAATTCATAAACATCTCTAGGAGCAGAACCCAAGATTTCTTGCAGGTTAGACCTGCATCTGTGTATTAGAGTATAGCAGTACATGCCTGATTGGTTTTCCTTTCCAGCTTCATTTTACACTTCCATCTGCACAGCAGAAACTGTTACTGTGCATAGTCAGATTAGACTGTCGTTTTATACTTAGTCTCCCCGAAGGAGAAAAATAATTTTTATTTCTTTTGGGTTGAAAAAGGACAAAAATGTTTTTATCCACATGGAACTATGCAAGAAAAGGATTTTTAACCTATTACCTGTGTATTGCATATCTGAAATTTAATTAATGTGTCTGATCATTTAAGTTATCAAGGCATTTTAGAACAGAGTTTCAACAGAGACTCACTTTCAGGCAGCTTTGCTTACAGTTCCTTTTGACTCTTGAACATAACCATGAAGAGTATGACTTCATTCTTCTAAGCCCATATGATGACCCAGCCAGGACAATTTGCTTGGATTAAAAACTGGGGGTAGCAGAGTGTTTACTTGTGCTTTACGTGATTTAATTTTAATCATCACATTCTAGTTCATCACATGCAGTACTGAGACCATACAGATTTAGGAATGGATGGTCCAAGGTAGTATAGCAAGCAGTCCTGCTGAAAAATTGTTAACTAAGCATGCCCTCAGTCCCAGTTTAGATGGTATTTATATAGCTCCAGCCTTCAATACAGTTCTTATGCTTCAAAACAGGGAAAAACTGTTGTATATTATCTATATTTAAGTTGACGCTGCTGTAAGTAACTCAAAATTAAATATAGCTCTTTGCCAGAGGAAAAATAATGTGTATTTTATTAGTATATATGTTGATTGGAATGTGAAATAAATGGACTAATTCACAGTCAACAAGGATGAGTTCCTAAAGGAAATCAATAGTTTTCAATTTGAAAGAGTAAACAAACACATTCCTGTACTTCTGAGTGAAACCTGAGGGGACACTATAAATTAATTTACTGTGAAGTTTACTATATCAACGAATTCAAACTACACATTTCTATAAAACACTAAGTAGTTTGACTAAACTTTGACGAGCTATTATGACAGCTTTGAATCTTAAATCTCTTGTTTTCTTTCACAGTGCTACTATCTTTAAAGACAAATTATTTCAACTCTCCACTGACAGCTTTTTAGCTTAAGGAAAATAGATTCTAAGGCAAAATACCAGTGTCAATACTGATCACAAAGGAGATTTGGATTCACACTCACAAAATCTAAGTACATAATCAATTCTGCAATTCTACTCATGTGGCTATATAGTATGATAAATCTTAGAAACATTTCCATGAGTGCAAATTTGGTGACTTCAGAAAATATTTGTAGGCTAGTGCATAGCAGCTGCAGAGTGACAGAACCAACACAATGCTTGAGTTCTGAATGTAATCAGAACCAATCACTTGTTTTTTAAAATAAACAGTTCCCTGTGGGGTAGACCCCTTCACTCAGAAAAACAGGAGTTATATTTTTAAGTAGACACATGCAGCAATGTAATTCCCAATACTGGGAAATGCAAAACACATTTCCATGAGCTCAGAACACTTTAAAAAAAAAGATCATGATACAAACTACGATCTGTTAAGAAGTTCTGAGGAAAAAAAATACAAAATACAACCCAGTGTTTCATTTTAGAAGTCATCTACCTCTGGTATATCTACAAGTACTTATGCTTTATATTTGTCTAATGTTTTATAGTCCCTCTGGTTTGAAGTGCACTTGGAACTGAAAATGAAGTTATAATGAGGAGAATAATCTCTATCTGCTCTTATTTTCACTTCAAAACGATTCATTTAGTGTATGTGTAGGTGCAAAGCAATGTTTTCCTATTTCAGGGTTCTGAACTTCATGCAATGTGATATTTATTAATAAAAAAGGGCAGAAATCTTTATGGATATAACAGTTGAGTGGAATTTGTCATTATATATTCATGAAGTAATAAACTACGTTCTGCCAAACTTATTTTCTTAAACCAAACAGGAGACATTCAGAAGAAAGCCATATTATACATAGTTTAACAGCTGCTCTGCCATATATATTGTTCCTTAGAGACTTTCCAGTGATGTATAAGAATGTTATTTTGTTTTGCTAACAAAAAAAACCCCAACAAACCAGCATTATGCTGTTTCCTTTTCTGTTTGCTGACAGCATGACCACCTTGTGCAAGTGCATAGAGGTTTAGCATCTTCTCTTGATTAGCCCTCAAAAACATACAGGTGAAAAAGACATTCAATAAGGAGCTATTTTAACTGGAACTACAGATCTTACAGAATTTTTCAAAGTAGGTCTGCTTGCTGCAGCTTACACTCCTTGAAAAAAAATGCTTTAAAATTTATACAGTCATGAATATTTTCGTAAACAACATCACAATAAAATCTAATTTTTCAATATGAATGGAAAACCACACAAATAAAACATGTGTGGTCAGGAACTTGACTTTACAATAGAGATGAAAAGATTTATGGCTTTACTCTTAACTTTTTATATGAAAAAATGTATATACAAAAATACCCACAAAACAAAGCAATTTAAAACACATCCTAGGAAACAACACAAGAGAGAAAGCTTTCTTTTGAAGCTACACTGCAGTTACCAAACCATTAGGTCTTTACATACAGTATTTCCTGGTGAGATTCCAGTGCCAGAGAAATTAACAGCACTTCCTTCATGCTATTATTAAGCTGGACTTGATGATCTCGGAGGGCTTTTCCAGCCTCAGTAATTCTGTGATTCAGCCCCAGCCTTTGATGAAGCTTTTCAGACTGTTTGTATTGAATACCTATTGTTTTGGTCAGCTTCTGTAACAATGCTCTGCTTCTACAGAGAAATCTGCTAGTGTGTTGTTTTTCAGCACTTTTTAATCTAATTTCTAATTTCCATCACTATCGAGGTTCAGTTTTGTTTTCAGAGTATTTCTAAAAGCATAGAAGGGGAAAAAGAATCCCTCAGCAAGAGTTCATCAGTAACATGAGGTAAGTGTTCATCATTCTAAGTCCTCTTGAAGATCAAACCCTAATTTAATGTTGAATTGTGCTTACTGTGGATCCTAGAAACTGTGGATGCTAACGAAAGCGTGCACATGCACCAAACTCATAGAATTTTTGTTGATCAAGCACCTGGCATACAGTCACAGAGGATATTGCAAAATCACCCACGCATAAAATACAAACCATTAGAACTTCCTCAAAGAAAATGCACAGCAGGGAGAAATGAACATTATCATAAAACAGTTTAGGTTGGAAGGGCCTTCAGAGATCATCTAGTTCAAAAGATACGACCCATCCCTTCATTCCACAACATTTTGAGGCTGGAAATAATTTTTCTTCATTTGTATTTTTGCATAATTTTTTACATGAATAGCACAAAGTTTTTAAAGCAGGAATGTAAAAATGTAAAAATTAATTAATTTCTCTTGAAAGAAATAATGTTTTGAAAGGACAGAAGGCAAAAGAAAACCCACGTAAATAAGTAAACCCCAGGATATATTTCTGCATTTTATAAAACACAATAGTTAACAGAAAATTGTTTTTTGAATGTTTTTAAAGTTTAAAATTTATATCTTAAACCATTGTATTTTAAAAAAAAAGTAGCCATGGGTGATGTACTTTTGCTCACCTAATTTTTTTTTTTTCAAAGTGAAATAGACCTGGAATTAAATTTACAATGAACTTGATCTCAGGTATATTATTATAAAAAAAAAGTATTTGCTTCAGTTTTTATACTCTTTTTATTTGTTTAAGTGAGAGTAACACATACAGCTTGCTGCCACCTGCAAGCTTTATGTGAACTCTTGTCAAAACTTTTTTATTTTATTTCAGGAATATTAAACTCATTTGAAAACATTATGTTGGAAAAAGAAGTTTTAAAAACAATAAAGAAAAAAGTACCCTGACACCACACATGCATTATTTGTTCTTACCCAAAATATAGGTATGTGAGTTCCCTAGAGCTGAATGATCTCAGCTGCTTTTCTGTGATGCATTAAGAGTTTCAGTTCAGGCACAGACTGATTTGATTGCAGACAGACAGTTTGCAAAGGAAGGAGGTCAGTTTTATAAAATCATGAAGATGGGGAATAAAACAAATGGATAATGTACGATCTAAATGTCACAATACTAAAACTTGCTGGGCACATTTGAAACTTGAAGGAGATTAAAAAACATATTAAATACCTTGTTATATAAAAGATTCTGAATTTTCATGGGGTTTTTCTTTCCCCTCTGGAGAGTGTGAAGACAGACAGAATTGCCTGATTTTAAAAAAATAAAAAAGGTAAATAAATGGCTGAAAGGTTCTTAGACACCCCCTAAATCAAGGATATTCTTACATGTACTGTTGGAGCTGTGGGAAAAATCCTAGAGGGCTGGCTTGCAGAAGTGTTCAGTCTTCTCTGTCTTTCTTGAGTTTGACTCAAGCAAGTCATGGTTCAACCCATAAAGCAGTTTTATGACTTGATCTAGGTGATCCTGCTGTGGCGGGTGGATTGGAGTAGATGATCTTTCGAGATCCCTTCCAATCCCTAACGTTCTGTGCTTCTGTGACGTAAACTTAAGGAAAGTGTCACCGGCTGACGTGTTCGGGTCTGGGACTAATTAGAAAAAAAAGAGCAGGGACTGCTTGGTCGGCCTATTTTGAGTTTGAGAGGAGAAAAAGAAAGAGGAACTGGACTTTCAGGGAAGCACTTTTACTTTCAACAGTAAAACCCCGTTTTCCACTACGTTCCCCAATACACAGTGCAAATCGGTGGCCATACAGAAATAACAGCGAGAGATAACAAGCCCTTTGAAAAGTCCCAGCTCTGCAAATATGCCCTCGGGAGAACAGACCCAGGACAGCCCTTTCAAGGGCCATTCTACTTGGTGACAGCCCCCTCCCCATTCCCCAGACATTCCCCCAGTCTCATCTCTATCCATGGGTGTTGGCTCCTGCAGTCTGCGAGGCCAACACACCGCTTGCCAGCACGGGCGTCCTTAAAGTCAGAGCTTGGCTTTAAGAGCTCGGTGCTTTCACGTCGCCAGCGCTGCTTCCGTGAGGGTCCTCTTTGAGCTCTGGACCACTTTTCGTTCAATGCCACCACGTTCCAAGGCGAGGGCTTGTACCTGCAATACTTCTTCTTCAAAGCTGCAGCAGCAGCGTGGTTGTCTTCTCTCCCCTTTCCCAAACAAAAAAGGAAGGTAAAAAGAAATAAAACTAAACCTTCAAAGCAAATTAAAAAAAAATAAAAAGAAAAGAAAAAACCAGAGTTCCAAAAAACATTTTCCCACATGAAAAATCTTCCTTCGCAGAGATGCTGATTGACTGAGCACAGGTGAGTTTCTGCCTGGAGCTGGGGAATGTTTTCTTCTGATTTCTTGAACATTCTCGCAGGCACCATAGCTCCTGTCCTCACTCACCAGACCCCCGCCTGGCTCAAAGGACAACTGAAAGAAAAGACACAGTGGGGTGTGAGTGCTTTTGTACTACTGACCGTTTGCTAACCGTTGTGATAGGAAGTGATAAATCAATATTGACCAGAACAGAATATAAGATTCCAGCGTGATACTGTGAATGGAAGACTTGCAGCATATTTTTAAAAACTACCAGGATTTGAGGAGATGTTGCATGTACAGATTATTTTAAGGCACTGAGTGCATAAATATGCTATTTCAGTTTCAGTTTGTTTGCCTTTTGAGTATTTACCACTAAAAATGTTTATTTATAATTTTCTAAATGTATTTAACCTGTTGCTTGATTGCTAATTTAAAAACAAATTTTAAATCAAATCTGTTTAACTATTCAATGTCTCAGCTTGTCACCAAATCTGGAATAAAACACAATAATATATTAACATTCAATAACTGAAATAAAATAAATAATATGGAGGTTCAAATGAAGAAGGTTGAAAAATGTTACAAATATACTCGTCCTCTCATAAATAAGATAATTTTAAGATGAACTGCACAAATCACAGATTAGTTGTTCAATTTTCATTATAAAACCTGGCCACCTCAATGTAGTGGTAATTAACCACTGCCCTATACCAAACAAACAAACACAACAGCCTTCATAGGTGCAGATAGTCTCAACTTCATTTTGGTTCCTAACATTTGCAGAGGTTTGACAGCATGACTATTTGGTCCACAGCTATGTGATGACTTTAGAAGTCTTAGTTTGCTAAGTGTTGGGCAGAGAATCCAGTTGAGCTTACAGCGGTAAAGTTTCTGAATAATATCACCCTTGTAAGAGATAAACAGGACAATGAAGAACTCTACATTTTGTGTTACTTGCTTTAGTATCTCTTTTCCAAATAACTTTCAGTAGGCTCCATCTTCAAAGAATGAATCAAAGTATGTTACAAATTTCAAATGCTTCTGAAATCAGCTTAGCCTTAGAAAAAGTCATAATTTTAATGTCTTCACTCACATGAAGACATCAGATAGGACTTCTTAATTTTGAAATGACAATCTCTCACTCTGTGTCCACATCATTCAACAAGATATTTTCTTTTAGAACATTGTCTAGAATGCTATTTAACATTTTTTTACATAGGCATATTGTCAACTGTCAGCATGTCTTTTTTCCATCAAAAAGCACTAATCAAATTCCTCATGATGCCTAACTGTCTTATGAGTATTTTTATCATCCTTAACTACAAAAAAATATAAAATATTTTTACTATGAAGTTTTTGGCAAAAATGCAGCTCTCTCTTCATATTGTGTTTCAGCTAATGTCTCTTCAACCTCAATTGTTTTTTGGCTCGTTAGGAAAAACAGCCATTTCAGGAAAATCCTGCAAGAAATAACTTTTTAGTTTTTTGACAGAGAAAAACCATAACTTATGTGAACATTAACATTCATTATTTTAGAAATGTTTGAGGTGCCAAAGTAATTCCATTGGAAAGATTAAATGTATTATTCTTCCTAACTCACTTTTTATTTAAAAGATTCAAAGACTACTGTTGAGTCAGAATTTACACACAAATAAAAAAATTAAATACTTTAGAATTGATTTAAGCATTTTAATATCAACAGATGCTTGACATCAGCTGTTTATGAAACTCTCTGTAATGTTACATACACATAAAGTCAGTTGTAGCAGACCAAAGTAGATCTTTTGCACAGGTTTGTATTCCTTTCTTCTTTTTTCATTTGCTACAGCAGTTCAGTCCCATGCATCTCATGCTAAAACCAAAAACAGTCACCCAAGGGCTTGTTATGTGCATCTCTGCAACCTTTACATGAAATTGCTGAAGCAGCATATTCCAGAGACTCTCCAGTGGTATTTCCCCCTCATTGTTCTGCTGCTGTTGTGATCAGTTTGTCATTCTTATGGCCCAGTAGCTGAAAACCCCCAATAGTGCTGTTTTGGTGCATTCTCACTGAGGATTACTACCAGCAGCAGGAGAATTATATGTATTCCACACCTCTCTTTACCTCTTGCTTTGTATTTTTTAGTTTATACAAAGCAAAAAATATAACAGTCACATGGATACTTGACAAGTATTGTTCAAACATTTATGTGCAGAGGTGTTTAACAATCGACTTGCAATATTTAACCTCTGTGTGCATACTTCAGTTGTCACCAATAACAGCAGAAGTAAGAATAACAAAGGGCATGGAAGAAAGTCTCAACTGATAGGTTGGGAATTGTTAAATTCACCTGAAGAAAGGCCAGAAAAGTCAACAAGACATTTTCATCAATACTGAAGTAGAATTGTAAGAGACTTAAGCTTTCTCTTTTACAAAATCGAAGGGAGAAAAAGGTTTCCAAGCAGTAGGTAGAATCCATCTTAGAATTATCTTATTTAGACCTCTGTGTCTTATTTCACATTTCTGACTGCTAATAACAATATTGAATGAAAAGGTTCTGGAAGGCTGAAGGCATAATATCATGGAATCATCATAGAATCATTAGGGATTGGAAGGGACCTTGAAAGATCATCTAGTCCCATCCCCCCTGACACAGCAGGATCACCTAGACCAAGTCACACAAGACCAAGGCATAATCCTAAAAATAAATTAGAGCAGCAGATAGACATGTGTTGTATTAATGAAAACCAGGTCCTGGATCAGTCCAGAAAGTTACCACTATTTTATCAGGTGTTTTTGCCCAACTGGGCTGACACAACTAGCACAGACTGTGAGATGAGAAGGGGAAAGGCTTTCTGCTTGGGAACTGACAGGCAAACAAGGAGCTACTGCAATACATCTAGTAAGAAATCACATAGCACACACTAGATCTTTCAGGAGTGGTGGTTTAGGCATTTCTAATGCAAACTACAGAAATTTACATTAGCTGGATTTCTGATTTATTGCAGCTAAGTGTCTTTCAGCCTTTGCTTCATCTATGGTTCTTTATGTGTTCCCTCTCTCTGTTTATATTGATGTTTATGTTGATGTCCTAAAAAAGTTTTTGTTTTGTTTTTGTCTAGAACTGAGCACAATTTGCTCTGATTAAATAGCTGACATTAGTTACTAAGAGTGAAAATTTACACAATTGTAACCATAATGTATTTGTAAAGTAAGACTTTCAAAATGTTTACTTATGAAAGCAGAATGCTACATTATTGGAAGAGATCTTGACATATAGTGACCTACATCCGCCTGTTCTCATCCTCAGCAGCAAGAATATTAAAAAAAAAACCCACCCACAGCATTCAAATGCTTTCATGACTCTAATAAAGATCACTGTGAGGATAACTTTGGTACAGCATGCAGGAAAGAGGCTGCTGTTATGATGTATCATAGCTGGAATGAAAAAGGACCATCACATAAAAAAAGGTTAATAGAAACACCAAATCAAACTCTTTAAAGGAAATAAAAAAAAACCAGAAGTGCACACAGTGCTATCATACCAGGACTTCATTACATAACTATTCAGAAACTTCCCCAAAAAGCATCAAAACGAAATTGCCATTGTCTGAAACTTCAAATATTTCCACCACACAAAGTCAAAGAAGCCCTTGGAGCCCAAAGTTTATTATAAGTCACAAAGAATTTGGAAAAGAAACATATTAAAACATATTTTTCCTTTCCAGCTTAAAGACAGGTAATAGTAATGAAACATAAAATTAGGACTATGCACATATGAAGGTATGAAAGATCCATCATTATAGGAAGCAACAATATGCAAAGCTAAAATTCAATGATCCAACCATCAGCATATGAGACCCTATGACTGGGAATCATTTTACATGATTCACAGCTTCACTTTAAAGCTACATCTTCACAAAGGAGCAGCTATGTGCCTTAAAAAAACACAACAACCCAATGAACCAAGTAAAATCCAACAAAACTGCATTAAAAATGCTAAGCTAGACAAGACTTTCACTACCACATTTGCTCATTTCATAGGGAATTTTTTTTTCATTTTTTCTGTCTTTGAAACTCTATTTACTTGTATCCTTGCCCATAAAATTGGCACCATTTTGATTGTGTCCCCCGTGGGTGTCCTAAAACCATGTGGTTGGCATTACATTGATTTATCGGGATGTGGGGAAAGGAAGCTACTAGACTGCGGGGAAAGAGAGGTCGTGTCACAGCTGTGGCTGAGAAACAGATGGAATGTTTGAGTAAGCAGGAAAGGCTCTTAAAGCTTTGGCTGAAAGATAGAGAAAATGGGTGTTTTGAAGTGTCCCAAGGGGTGCCCCCCCATTTGCTTTTCCCCAGGGTATCTTAGAACATGGAGACAACTGGGATTTGAAGTGTCCCAGGGGTGGTTTCCCCCTTTTGCTGTGCTATGTGGGTGTTTCTTTGCAGAGAAGCATTTTCAAGAGACAGACTTTCAAACCATTACGTTTTGGTTTCAGCATAAGTCTTGAAAAATACCTACAGTATTTGCTCTTTAAAAAAAAAAAATCACAGTAATTTGTCTCACCTGTCATTGCAAACTACCAAGTAAGTTTTTCTTCAACTGAAGCTCTGCTGTCTACAATTTAAATGGTCAGAGAACACTACCAGTGAGATACCTGTTTGCATAGCCAGGTTCTTATAAAAACTGCCTTAAAAAGGAGAAATACAGGTCTGCAACTAAATTTAATGTCCAGCATAGCAGTCGCAACACATTCTGGAGCAGTAAGTCTTGGACAAATACTGCAGTGTCCTGTCTATCCATCAGCTCAAGGGCAGGTGCACATAACTCGCTATCCTTTGAGTGGCTACAGACATTTTAAGTGGAGTGCTGCAGACGAGGAAACATAAAAAAAAGCTTCCAGGAGAGCTATAAAAGTTTCACAAAAGTTAACAGTTATACTCAGGAATGTGGCCAGCACACATAAATCATAAATTTGTTCATAATTTGAAATTCTCCCACAGGTAAGTAAGCATATATTGTTGCAGAATCCACTTTAATTCTTTTTTTCCTCACTTTTCATGAGAAAAGGGGAGCAGGAGAGATGCAAACATTTTTCTGATAATGTCTGAAGTGCTTTGTGTGTGTTCCTTATCAATATGTAGTTATTTGACTAAGGGAATACAGATTAGCTACAAAAACACATATTGATGATGTTGAAATACTGAAGGAAAACCAGTAGTTATCAGACACGTATGTAATTATGACCTCAGAAATTAGTGTGTGGTCAAACAGTAACATATGTGTCTCACATCTTTTCTCAGATCTGTGTGTGAATCAGGAAGGGAAAAGGGGCCATTATGAATTGTGTGACTGAAAGACTTTCTGCTTGTTTTTACTTGTTTTTAGAAGGGCAACTGGAATGGTAAAGGGGCTGGAAGATCAGCCCTACGAGGAGAGGCTGAGGGAGCTGGGTTTGGTTAGTCTGGAAAAGAGGAGGCTCAGGGGTGACCTTATCGCTGTCTATAGGTATCTAAAAGGTGGTTGTAGTCAGACAGGGGTTGGTCTTTTCTCCCTGGCCACTGGAGACAGGACAAGAGGTCATAGTCTTAAGCTCCATCAGGGGAGGTTTAGACTTGACATTAGGAAAAGATTCTTCACTTAAAGAGTGATCCAGTTTTGGAATGGGCTGCCCAGAGAGGTGGTTCAGTCACCATCCCTGGAGGTGCTCGGGGTTAGGCTGGATGAGGTGCTGAGTGGCATCATCTAGATGTTAGGTGTTAGGTTAACTTGGTTTATTTGGATTTAGGTTGGACTGGATGATCTTTAAGGTCTTTTCCAACCTTATCATTACTGTGATACTGTGATACTGTAATACTCTGATACAAGATCAACAAAATGAAGGCAAAACTTGTACTAAAATACAACACAGCAAAAACTTAACAGAAGTATTCCAATACTCTTTCAAAAAGCAGTCATTAGAGGTTACCTGTGGGGGAAAAAAAAGGTTAAGATTTAAGATTACATATATGAAGATAACTCCAAAGCTTAAATACTCCTTCTGGTTAGAGGAATAAAAAACTAGAATGTGGTCTATAAATATTTATCAAGATATAATCTTTGTTGTCTCATTGAAAAAAAATTTGTCCACAGAAGGTGACAGTTGTCTTGTTTGGGGCTACCACAACTCAAAAACTTTCATTAGCATAACAGCAATTCTAATTCATACTATATAAGAGATATGTAGTAATCTCCTTATATCTAGTTATCAGTTGATGAGAATGCCTTTTTGATATACATAATGAGAAGATTATTACCAGAAGCTATTTATCCCTGGGATAATTGCAATAATTTTATAATAAAAATGTGTTATTTTGATTATTTATTGCTTTTCTTTTTCCCCCAACTGCCTTTCTGTATTTTCCAAATTGGTTGTATTTTTTCATTTCAGCAATAACCATCATTGTAATTTTCTATAACCCTAAAAATGAAAAAATATCGCTAAACTCACACTAATTCTTGAAATGACTGTTCAATGTTACAAATCCATTAACATTTATAGTACTATAAACTGGCTAGTCTTGCTGCTTGTCACATGCAGCAAATACCATGAAAATCTCAGTCCACTTATGAATCCATCTGGCAATCAGAACACTCAGATAAGCAAGAGAAAAAACAATAAGCAAATATCCCTCCAAAATTACTTCCTTTCCCCCACCCCAACGACCATCTTTTTTCTTCTTTGTTGAGAGACGATGAGCTGTCTCTGTGTGTACACTGTAGACAATAGTCATTTGCTATCGTCACACCTTCAAGTCTAATCAGCTTCGGGTTATTAGAACCTCTCATGTTTTTTGCACAAGAGATAAAATATTCTAGAAATGCAAACTGAAAACCATTTTACTGTGTAATTGCAACAGCTGTAATGAATGAAGACAAATGATAAGGAAAAAGAAACAGGATCCCGTTTACAACAGGATGGTTCTTAGGGAATATTAGTCATTTAAGAAGAAAGAAAAGAATGCACTTGAATTCTTATCCACTGAGCACAATTATGCATTCTATGTACTCAGTATTTCCTTTTTCTGAAAGACTGCCTAGAACTGATCATACACGATTTCTCTGAAGACTAGTGCCAAAAGATACAAAGAAGAGCAAAGCTGAAAAATTATTAAAGCAGTGACAAACAAAAAGTTATCATCAGCCTTGTCACTGGGCAAGTGAATAAGGACGTGTCTTTTAAAGGGATACAGAAAAAGAAAGTCCAGTATAAATTCTGCTATGCTTGGAGGAAAAGATAAGCTTGAATACATCCATTCTTAACATATTTTGATTTGGGCTGGCAAGAAAATAAGCACCATTACCTGAAAGAACTTCGAACTACTTTGGGGAAACTGAGGTAAAAACTCTTTGTTTATTACACTGATGATTTTTTTTTTTAAATGAAAATCCCTGCTTAGTAGAAACAATAATGCAGCAGAGTTATGCTGTGTAAAACAGTGATTA
The DNA here is from genome assembly GCA_013400115.1 of Rhinopomastus cyanomelas. Classification (NCBI taxonomy): domain Eukaryota; kingdom Metazoa; phylum Chordata; class Aves; order Bucerotiformes; family Rhinopomastidae; genus Rhinopomastus; species Rhinopomastus cyanomelas. Next base: position 442,355 of record VXBP01004883.1, read on the forward strand.
TGGACTGACTTACAAGAGGCTACTGATTGTACACACTGCCTAAGAAGGGGAAGGCCATATCTAATCCTTTCCTTTGATGGTGCTGGGCTTGAACGCAGATTTCATACAGTACAAACAAAAATTCCAGATTTCTGGGTTTCACATTTTTTCTTAAAGTTTTTGCCTTTGTGCCCACAAAGAGGAATGTGTATTGGAATGTGTCCTTGGAAAAGTCAGAAAAGGCCATGTACTTTAATTCCATCCACATCAATATGAGAAGGAACTTCTTCACAGTGAGGGTGACAGCACTGGAACAGGCTGCCCCAGGAAGGTTGTGGAGTCTCCTTCACTGGAGACGTTTAAGACCCACCTGGATGTGTTCCTGTGTGACTTGGTTTAGGTGTCAGGGGGATTGGACTAGATGATCTTTTGAGGTCCCTCCCAATCCTTAATGATTCTATGACTCTATGTCTCAGAAACATCTTTCAACTGCAAAGCCTGTCCTCAGCCAAGACTGCAGAAAGCACTCTGTTGCTGTGCTGGCCCATAAAAAGTTGGCAGTGGCATACAGTGCAGGAAATCAGCAGCAATCCATTTTTATAACAGTTGGCAGAATGTGCCAACCATGCAGTACTAAAAAAATAAGACAGACCACTGTATTAGGCACCCCAGAAAAAAAACAAACCAGGGACTCTGAAGTTTAATCTTTGCAAAACTCGTTCAAGTTATGAGCAGTTTTTGCACTATCCACTGGCTGTAAAAGTGCATATAAACTGTACATGCTAGAACACTTTAGAGAAAGCAAAAATAGGCAGAAAGCTGCAGTAAACTCAAAAAAATAAAAAAAAAGGAGAGACAAGTTTACTTCTTGTCAGCTTTACAATAAAGAGAATTAGAGAATTTAAGCTCAACAGCAATAAAATGTCTTTAAAAATTACATGGCATAACACAGAAAGGGGGTTTATATGTCATTTATGAAATGAGAATGCATAAAATTATTTTTCACAAAGGAGGAATAGAAATCAAGATGTGTGCATATAGTAATGTAATGGACATTTTTCTTTCTTTTTCTGAAATGTTTAGATATAAACTAACAGTGATTGTGTTGTTAAGATTCAGTTATATTGACCAGAATGTCTTCCTTTTTGCACATCTATGTGTCTATGCAGCTTTTGATACATACTCCTTGCTTTACATGTTGATTGATGTATTTCTGTCTGTCCATAACTGTATGCTTTCTTTTTGGCCATAAAGAAAATCTTTAAAAAAATACCAGTTCTTTGCTGAAGTAAAATTAAAAATGCATGCCAGCTGGAAACATCAGTTGCTTTATTTTTCAGTAGGGTCCACTAGGAGACAACTCCCCTTTTTCATCTGTCTTTGAAATCTATGCAGCCCACACTTGGTTTACAGCCAAATAACTATGCTGTGGCTTCTAAGTAATACTTTTAATTACTTTTCTTGCTGTATCCCTAAGAGTTCTAATCTGGGACCTGTTGAATACATATGATGTAAAGACATCAGGAAATCCATCTTTCCCAAAAGACTTCACAGAACAAATCAGGAGACGGATGCAGAGATGCAGGCAATCAAAAGAGTATCAGACTAACAACAGCCATGCTGGTCAGTAAGACAGAAAAATGATCACAGGGGCACTTTAGAGAGTATCTTAGTGATACATTAGGAGAGTGATATGTGATGTAGTATTCTTGGTAATTGCATTAGGTCTACGTTTGGGTCTTTTAGGGTTATGAAAAATGCTTTATGATTCTGTATATAAAGTTGCTGAGAGACTGGATGCTTCTCTGTGCAAGATCCAAACAGTTTTAGTAACGTTACAGAAAAACAGTTACATTTACACAAAGTTTCAGTTATGAAATTTCCAAGTTGGAGATGATAACTTGGTTATTAACTCGACTATTAGATAGATTTTTGCTCTTGTCCACACTGACCGTGAAAATGATAGGAAGATGGAGGGGAAAAATATTACTAAACATACCTTGGTTACAAGCAAAAACATCTGCATTGTAGTTCTACTCTTTGCACTTTTTCAATGTGGGTCCTCATCACTGAGTGTCAAAACCAGTCCTGTTATAGTGTGAAGGTAGCAAGATGACTTGACTGCATGTATTTGAATGTTTTCTACATTACATTACCAAGTCTTTGTTTTGTTTGCAGTGTTCAAGTTTCTATTTACATTGAATTCTAGGTCAAATTTCTATTTACAATTACATGACTGAAAACTATAAATGTCTTGACTTTTGCTTGTTTAGTTTTGTTTTTCATAAAAAGAAATGTGGGCATGAAGTATCAGAGACTAAGAAGTCTTTCAACAATTTCTGTAATAATCAAACACACCTCAAAGCCGTTTAAGTTTCTCAGAACTCATAATCTAAACTCTTATCTAAAAGCAACAGTTAGAAAAATTACGTTAAATATGTGAGAGTTGTCTCTTTTTTCCAATGGGACGGTGTTCACCCTTACTTTTGGTTTTTGCAGAAGTGTAAGTCCACTTTCTATTAAAAGAACAGAAAAAAATGACAGAATAGATCCTTCTTGCTTCATATAGCTGCAAACCTGAAGTTAAAAGACTAATTAAGGATTCAAACTTCATTAAAATAAATTAATGAATCCATTTCCCGGGGAAAGAACAATAGTTAGGGCAATGCAGATTAGTGCTGCTGTCAGACACCTGAGTTTTTCACTCTGCAGGCTAACACTATAAAAACTAGTTGAGAGTAAGATTTGCCCTAAATACATTAGGAGGTAATTTCTTTCCTTTTAAAGATGTTAAACAGGATCTGTCACAGTGGTTACACAATACCACAGATACAAAACTTTTTACAAGCCATAATAAATTTTGGGAAGCCAACTTTTAATAATTAGAAAAAGGTGCAACCATCACATCTTTAACATAATTTTTCCAATTTTTGCTTTTAGACAAAAGCATACAACGGTGGGACTGAACCACTCACTGAGGTTCAAAATCCCAAATCCTATAAACTAGATGTATTATTTTTCGTAAGATAAAAAAGAGGAATGAGAGATAGGAGAATAAATTACAAAACACTGTTCACAGAGCAAAACAGCAGATATATGTGAACTTTAGACAGTAAAAAGTCTTGCTAAAAATAATTGCCAACTTTCCTTTCACAAGATTATTATTTTCCCCCCAGAGTTCTGTATTTCCAGAATGTACAAATCTACTTAGCATTAAAAATTGATGAAGAAGACTACAATTTTTTTTTTATTTGAAAGTGTAAGATTTATCCTTTGGGGATTTTATGGCTATGATTATCCAGGAAGAAATCTACTGAAGTTCATTATCACTGTATTTAGCTCTCAGCTCTTCACGCATCACTTTCCATTGGAAAGAGAATTCTGTGAATGGTGAAAACGCAGCATCTCTTTCATACATGCTTTGCAGTCAGCCTAGCAAATATGTTCCTATCTATGTGACAGCCATTTCCAAACAGCAACTGAAACATGACAGATAAAAGCAAACAGAACCAGAAGAACAGAACGAGTGAAACCTAGGACTACACAGAGAAAGAGAAAATCTAGACAGTGTTCAGTTCCATAGGTACAATTACTTTTAGTTGCTTTAGTGTTCTAATCGCACACTCAAGTTATTCAGAGGGGAGGCCAAAGAAGCACTTTTTAGAGGGAGACTTATATAAAAATGACACAATATTTGGGAATTGCTTCTCAGTAGATAAGGATTAAATCTGAAATGTAGAACTGGAGATGGAAAACAGAAGACTTGGAAGAAAGCAAAGCTTTTGAAATTCAGAGGCAGAACAAATATTCCAATAGTTTGGTGGATAAAATAAGAGATAAATGTGACTGAGGAAAAAAGATAAAAAATGTGTGTGGTATGCCTGCAAGAATTATTAATGTAATTTTCTTTAGTGAAATAGCAATGATGTAATTACCGTTACATCAGTATTCTTGAAGTGAGTGAAATCTAATCATGTGCACAAGACCTTAATGAACCTGTAAGAGGCAGCACTCTTTAAGGAAAAATGTCCTTTTGAATTTGGGTCCTGATAGAAAGAAAAATATGAATACACAGATAATTACTAAGCTTTGGCATCAAAATGAAGCAGGATGCTACTCTTGTCAGCATCTTCAACTGATCCTTAAGAGTTTTGAAAGGTCACTTATTGTAGCAAGTGACCTTTGGCAGGAGGAAGCCAAGTCATAGAATCTCATGAGACCCCCACCTGGAGGACTGCATCCAGTTCTGGAGCCCTTATTACAAGAAGGATGTGGAGATGCTGGAGTGAGTGCAGAGGAGGGCCACGAGGATGATCAGAGGGCTGGAGCAGCTCTCCTATGAGGACAGACTGAGGGAGTTGGGGCTGTTCAGTCTGGAGAAGAGGAGGATCCCAGGTGACCTTATTGTGGCCTTCCAGTATCTGAAGTGGGCTACAAAAAGGCTGGGGAGGGGCTTTTTAGGATGTCAGGTAGTGACAGGACTAGGGACAATGGAGCAAAGCTGGAGATGGGTAGATTTAGAGTGGATGTGAGGCAAGAGGACTGAGCAGAAATTTGAGAGGAGTCGAGAGGAAATGAGCAGAAAACACTGACAATAAACAAGTTGAAGATGGGTTTGCCTGTTTGCTTTTTTCCCTACAATTCATCACCATTCTGTGCAACTTGGATAAGCATGGCCAGCTGGAAGCTAATTACATTCAGTTGAACTAATTAAGTCAAAACACCTTAATAAGAGGGGAAGCTGTTGCTATTAAGAACAGACAATTAAATTGCACTGAAAAGAGGAAAAGTTATTTCAACACTATTACAGGTGTCATCCTACATTTATTACATATTTTTACCATTCCTTCTTCTCCTGAGTATGCTGTTAAAACCCCACTATTTTCATTATTTCCAAAAGGGAAAATAAAATTCCTTACAGACTCAGATTTATTCATGATTTAAGTAATGACTTGAAACAGGTATGTCCTCCTCCAGCAGTTCTGGACCTCCTTCCTGCCCAGCTGCTGGAGTCAGGCCTGACAACCTGGAGTCTCTGCAGGCTGAGGCACATGGCTGCTGCTGTCCTGTTTGCAGATATGGCCAGGAGTGAAGATTGGCAAATACTGCCCAGAGACAGTCACATGCATGCAGAACACTGGCATGGGACTCACACAGGCTGCTGCAGACAAGGTGCTGCCTTCAACAGCACCTACATAGAGAACTCATAAAAAGTAAGCATCCTCCTGTTGGACTGTCAATGGCAGGAGGTCACTAGTGCAAGTGCACTCACAACACACTCTAGGTTCACAAGGAGATGAATGTTTGTGGATTCTCTGATTATCAGGATGGAACTGGTCTGTCTGCCCTGTGCCCTGCCCATTTTCCAGCCCCCTTACTTGTGGTGTAGGTTCTGTACTCACCGGCTGATACAGCTCCACGTTTGCTGGACGCACACACAGCAATTGCACTGCACTCATCCTACAGACCCCCCCACACAAGTAGATCAACTCATCATATCATTGTCAATTTATTGGAGTAAAACAGGTGTTAGCTAGAAGAAAGAACACAAAGCCAATTACAAATCCAAACCTAAGGATCTGAATGCCTTCTAACTAAAGTAAAACCTTCAATGTAGCTGGAGGTCTGCATGGATATTTGCAGAGAAAGTCTTGGTTTCCAAAGTCCTTTTGTGAAAGACAGTTTACCAAACTGAGGAAGCTAAACAAATAAGTTCACACCATCACACTGACCCTTCCTATTCTCATATGTAAGGAAAAAGCTGCTTGATCCTAGATATGAAAATCTAGGAAGAATTTAAAGAATTAATCATCTGCACAATGCATATATTCACAAAAATTTGAAAGAGTTGCATATGGCAGTCATCTGCAGTCACCCTTCCTTCCCAATTGCAATGTAAAAGCTCTGCAATGTCATGTTTTGAAGCCTTTCTGCCATCACCTGTGTAGTGTGCTCTGTGCTTCTTCACCTCATGTCTTACTAATGTTCCTTCTTATCTTCCTATGATTCTGATCAGTAGAAGGCTGTAGAATGATTTTATATAAAAGAGCATTGCTGTCCAGGAATCCAGTTTCAGCACAGGCCTATGTTCAGAAGTACAAGAAGATCCAAGAAAAGTGATCAGTTGCTTGATCTCATCTATGTCTCATAAATATTTTTCATGTCTGGAAATTGTACCTTACTTGAAATTGTAATGCTGATTTTGCAATTCAGTAGAAAAAGATATGCAAATTCTGGCAGCAGTAAAGGTTGCAGCAGAAAATTGCCACATCCTACTAGCCTGTTAAAATCTGGAATAAAATGGGAAGCATAAGTCAATGAAAATTGCACAAAGAACAGGAGGTTTATCTTAAATTGATCTGAAAACGAAAAAGGAATTATTAGTGATAATAGTAATCTGTGAGATGTTTACTATCAGAAATTCATACAAGAGAAAAGGATAATTGTAGTATTAATTTAATTATATGTTTTTACATGTTTAAATGAATTTTTGAAGACTTTTAATTAAAGCTAAAGTCAAACCTCCTCCGACTAGTTTCAATTACCAAGAGTGCAATGAGTTCACTTCATCAGGAGACATCCTTCGTATGCAGGGCACACAGCCTTTATACAGAGCTAAGGTAGTTGAGGAGTTACTCCATGTGAAGAAACAGAGCCAGGCCTAGGAAAACCAGTTAAATTTTAAAATTTTTACTGCATTACCATAAACTGTGAATATATTCAGTAACAATAACAGCATCCAGATATAGCTTTCTTAAGGGAGGACAGTGGAGCTGTTTGCAGTCTTATCTTGAAGGTCTATAATCAGCATAGTAGTCAGAAGCAATGTGTACTGCAGTACATTCTATTGTTAGGCTATGAATGTTCATACTACCTTCTGTGAGAAATTAAAAACAATGAAGGAACATAAACATTTTCACCTTAGGATAGACTATTGTGTATGAGAATATATGGAATATTTATGTCATATATGTTCATTGGGATTATCTAAACCAAAATTATCAAAGTTAGATTAAGGAAAAAATATTGAAGTAAAGTAAATCTAGTCTCCTCTGCAATAATTTTAATGTAAATAAATGTATAGCCTTATGAAATAAAAAATCCCTCTCTCACACTCTCCCTCTTCTCGACATGAATTTTAAGATTCCTTATCTTCTCACACAAATATCCTGGAGAAAATGCAAAACAAAATGCCAAGCTCTTGCTATCAGAGAGTCATTCATGTGTGTTATCAATCAGCTGTTTCAGTGCCTTGCAGTGTGGCAGCTAATAACTGTCCATAAACGTAGTCAGTAAATATAGGCATGAAATATGAAACTGCCTATAAATATGTAAATTGTCTAAAAAGTTTTAAAATATTTGACACTTAGGATTTTTCAGTTTAATGGTATTGTTATTGCTTCTGCAGTCTAGAAGAACTAGTTTTCATCAAAGGTGTCAAACAGTAATATGGTTTTGTTACATCTGAAGGCATGCTGGATCTTCCTCTGGAGCAGACATATGTGTTCTCAGTTCATCAACTGTACAGTGGCAATTCACCTAGCAAAAATCCCTTAAGTTCCTTCAGATCTAATTGCCTTCTTGAAGCTTTCCTTTTAATTATGTAATTCTTCTCTATGTTGCTGGCTTCATCAGTGTGTAAATGGCAGTCATTGTGTACATGAAAGAACACTTTTCATCCAAATGTCAAAAAGACTGTCCTTCAAATTATCTACAGTCTCACCATGTCTACTTTACTAGTGAAGCAAAATTATCCAGACTTAAAATAGAAGTTAATTTCATATAGAGCTATTTTGGCGAGAAAATATTCGTTCAAAAGATGCATTTAGTGTTCTGCAGTCACCTATGAAAAATACGACATAATTTCAGTAACCTCCAGGCTAAATAAAGTTTACTCAGGGTCATGACCTTCCATGGGTTCCCTGGATATCCTTCAAGACATACTGAATACATTGACATGTACATCTCACCTACAAACATAAACACTACAAAGTGGAATTCTTCAATTATAAGCAAGTAAATTAATTAAGGTCATTTTACAATTTCTGTAGCACAGCACCCAGTTTTTTAGATTCTACCATCTTTCCCATGATATTGAAAATTAAAAACCCTAGAACAGTGCACTTTGGCATACAGCTAATCTTTTCTTAAATAAAAGGGTCATGCCTGAGGTAAAGAAAGTAATCAACCTCTACATTAAGCCAGGAATTTTAATATATATATATTTATAGAAATATTTGTCAGAGAAACTTATGCTAAGAAGCAATATACTGTTCAGTGGAATATTTGAATCTTTATAATGCATAATGGGTTGTAGCAATAGCTTCAAAGCTGGTACTTCTTAAATGTTTTGTTGAATTCTTGAAATGCCTTGTCATGGTTTGAACCTGGCACCCCTCAGCCATTTAAACACTTGTAGCACTCAAAGCACCAGAAGGTACAGCAAAAGGATTGAGGCTCAAGGACAAAGGATGAGATTGACTTGGGGAAACAAAACCAGTTTATTATAAACAACAAAACTTAACATCAAGAGGCACAAATGGTCCTTAAATGCACATTTGCCCCACCTCTTGCTTCCAGGCCTGGCTCTGCAATCTCCTTATAATGCAAGGGTGCAGGGAGGGTGGAACTGGGGAGGGGGGTTGCAGCCAGTTCCACAGATTGCTTCTCATAAGGGGGAAAACTCCCCAGTCTTACTTTATTTCAGCCTGGTGTGCCTTCCACAGTAGACAGTCCTCCATGAACTTCAATGTGAGTGGCAGGACTTCCATGGACTGTGGTTCTTCCAGAGACAAACCATTCCAGACTGGGTCTCCATCAAAGTCACATCCTCTTGCAGGATCCATGTCCTGCTTACATGGCCTGGGTGACTGCATGACCCTATCCTTTCCTTCCCACTCCCCTCTCAAAAAAAGAGAGAGCTCCCAAACAAAAGGCCCAAACAGGGGCCCGTGGCAGGTTCAAATCACTTCATTTGCTTTTCATGAGTCCGTTGCAAAGAACCATACAGCCATTTGCTTTTCAATTTACCAGCAGTATAGCTGCTTTTATATGGCATCTTTCAAAGAGCATGAACAGCAGATTGTGAAGAGCTTGCTGTAGTACAATAGAGTTTTCTGATTGTTTCTAACAGTCTCCTGAAAAGAAAATTACCATAAGAGCTGTGGATACTATATATATACACCCACTGAAAATTTTTATGTGGCATACTATTTCAAAAGCTTCCTGTTTCTTTCAGTTATCAGTTTTCAAACCAGAGTTCAGATATCTCTGACATTTAATCTGTTAACTGTTTGTTTTTTGGATTTTGGTTATTTTTTAAGCTCTCAGAGGCAAAGTTGATTCTTCGGATAAATACTTCTCTAGCTCTACTTCTTGTTAAAATATTTGGAATTCTAAATTATTTTAGCAACATTTTGGTCATTTTTTTGTTGATGTATGGGTTTTTAAAACGTAAATTTAACATTTATTCTTAATATAATAAGCTTCTAAAAATGTCACAAAAAAGTCCTATATGAGTATCTTGCTATGTTAATAAGAATAAATAACATTTTAATTAAATGTAAGATTCTTTTTCCTTCCCTTCCCTTCCCTTCCCTTCCCTTCCCTTCCCTCCCTCCCTCCCTCTGCCACGATTTTTACACAACAGCTGATGACAGTTGTCTGTGAAACACCCTATGTGTTTCTTTTTTTAGGTGTGCCAGGAAGGGAGCTGCACTGGCAAGAAGTGGTGTGTGCTGACATGAAATTACTGGAATTGTACCACCACTTGGAAGGCACATAAACCTTGGCACACTGCTTGTAATAAAACATAACAAAAACATTATTGAGGAAGATACCTGTTTTCAGTTACGCCTGTAAGGTGAATCTATCTTCGGCAATTTTTGCACTCCTAGCCAGCGTCACTCCCACAATAATTCTCTGTTAGCTGCTATCATTTTCCTCTTTTTGTGCTTAGAGATAGCTTACACTGATCAGTGTCTAGATGTACTGCCAAACTTGGCAGGGGTCGTAGATCTCCATTGTGTTTGGGGCTTTAATACAATCGACAACGTTTCTGCATGGAAATCTACACTTCCTCGTATAGGACTAGGCGTCATGCTTTGTTGATAACAGAGTCAAATAAGGGAATAAATTCAAACAGAACATGTTGTGTATGGTTTAGCTGGAATGGAGCTGATCTTTCCCATTACATCTCTCATGTTCTGTGTTTGTGCTGGTAGCTGGAGAGGTGATGATGACTGTTGCATGAAAAGGGGGATTGGGAAACAAATTTGGTGAAGGATAACTCCCCTTTACACTGTAGGCAGTCCTCAGAGATTAGAGAGGCTACATGTGGCTGGTCTGACAACAGACACTCTTGAACAACAGTCAGATTTACAAATAGTATTCATTTTACCATAGGTCCAACCTGAACATTCACAAACAGCCCTTATGCTATTTGTCTAGTTCTCCTTCTAGGGAGCAGTCGGATTGATGAATAGTAATGTTCATATATGCTGCTGGTGTGACACCTAGACTCTTATAAACAACCTCTATGCTGGAGGTCGTGCTACCTCCTGCTCTCCTTCTGACCTAATCCTTGTCAGAAACCCCAAAGCTTTCTCTCCAGATCACACCACAAGCAGCACAGCTTGTAGTGGTGACCTGTGGGGCACATGGGACCTTGAATGTCTTAATGCTTTCAGATGATACTTTGCCCATAATTTGGGTCTTAAATTGAATTAAAACAGAAGCGAGTCACTGAAGTGAATTATAAAACAGCCATATGAAATACATGCTTGTAAAGTATATTCCTGACAGGTATTTTTATCTCGTTTGTGAGAACCCAAGAAGGATAAAGCAAAGTTATAAAGGTTGTTTTCCTGGAATATCCTAAGGAGGAGCTCAGTTAGGAAAATGCTGATAAAAACACTGTCCCTGTCTATTCACAGGACAAGTTTTAGACGTGTCCTTTCAAAGTTGTTCAGTAAATATATTCCTTGTTATTACTAATGGCATGTTATTTAGATGTATATGAGTAGGTGAATACAAAAGAAAAAATCCCTAAGGACAGATTCTAGGCAGACATAAATTATTTCCATTGTCCTTAGTGATATTGTAACAACAGACACCGGCTGAGAATCCGTTCACCATTCCACTGACATTAACTGACAATCTTTCATTTACAAGTTTGATAAGTTCAACTTTGCTTTAGAGCTGTATTTTCTTCTTGTACACCAGCAAGTTTCCTATGGTCTTTAGAAAAGAATAATTTGCAGGCTTGTTCAATGCCAAAGCATTTCTTACTATAGATGTATATATTTTTAATATGATATTGAAGCCAAGGGACTTTATTACATGGTAATGCTCTAGGTCATTGTAAATTTCCTTTAGGGAAATGGTATTTTTGTAACTAATTTACACTAGCAACTGTGAAGCTACATACATTCTAAATATTGACTGTTTTGTTGGTGAATTTCTTAATATCTGACAGAAAAACAAAAAACAGCTGAAGGATAAATCTTTAATTTGATTTTTATGTCTATGGTGGCAAGATAACCTGTTTTCAGGTTTTTTTACAGATCTTCATGGGAGGATTCTCTAGACTTTGGACTGTGGGATGTTACACAAGAGATATTTTTATACTCCCATAGAAGAAAATAAAATAGCTCTATTTTTTCAATGGACAGGCATAGAAAGACTAGACAGAAACACTGAATATTGATACAGTCTTACTTGTACTTTTAAAAACAGAAAGAAATACTGGCCTAGATTCAATATTTAAAGCTTCCTGCCACACCTATTTCCCAAGTGAGAAACGGGTCATGACAGCAGTTTTATCATGTAAGCAGGTCTGGGAGATGACTGTGAAACGCTGAAATTATTCTATACTCTAAGGTTACCAAACAGAGTACTAAAGTTGATAGCACTTTGTGTAAATTATTGTTTCTTGCCTGTGTCCTTCAGTCTTTGGAATGGTTTGGAAAATGACTGACGTGTGAAGTGTTTTTTAAAGATGTTACTGAGAGAGTTAAGATTCACAATATATAGTCAATTGATTATACTGATTGAGAAATGATGGCTTATAAATATGTTGTCAGGGCAAATTAAAAAAAATGCATAATCAGAAACAATTGTGTTCTGCAGTTAAAAACATCACATAACCCCTCCTCAAGTTGTATTATTTATTCATGTATAAAATCTAAGAAATTGAAATTTATAATACACTTTACATTCCCAAGCATTTTGTCTGTCAAAATCTTTGTTCGTGTTGCATTCTGTGCAATTCCTCCAATGTTTCTCTACTCTCAGAAGAATGAACAGGATAAATACAGAGATCAAAAAGAGAGCACACTGCTCTCCAGAGAGCAATTAGTGATCATTTGCATAGTCTTCACAATTCAAATGTGAAATAAAAGCCATGTGTCCCAGCTGAAGGCTGAATCCTTCTTTGCTGTTTCCCAGAGGAAATGATAGCAAAACACAATTTATCAAAAGAAGAAAAAAAAATGAATTCTGAACAGTTTCACATTTGAGGATATTTCACTTGTACCTATTTTAACCTTTACATTGCCTTACAAATTTCTTTGCTTGGATGGTCTCTATCAATGTGATCATCACACTTCTCATCCCACCAGAGCCATCCTCACAATAAACTCTATTGCTTGACAGTTTCCCTTGCTGAACAGCCAGACTCCTGCCACTTCCTAACAGTGCAGTTATTCATTTTTTAATAAAAAGGTGTTATATCTTAAGATTACAGTTTTAACAAGCAGCAATATGAGTTAGATAGTCAGGATCATTTTTAGAAGATTAGATTTCAGGAAAATTTGTAAGACCAAAAGTTCTATTATTTGTGTATTTTCATATTCAAAGAAAGACTCAGCTTAAATTACACTATGCAGGAAGAAATTTTTGTTCAGGATTTAGCTTCTGTGTAAACTCAACATAAAAATTCTCATGAAGTTACATATTGAATATATTACCAGTTCCTAGGAAATTTTAAATAATAGAATCATGAAATCATTCATAGAATAGCTGGTGTTGAAAGCAACCTTAAAGATCATGTGGTTTCAACCCCCCTTCACAGGCAGCATCTCACCACCCTCACAGGAAATAACTTTTTCCTGGTGTCTAACCTATATCTCCCCTCTTCAAGTCTGTAACTCTTTCCCCTTGTCCTCTCACTGTGCACCTGTGTAAAAAGCCCTATCACAGCTTTCTTGTAGGCCACCTTTAGACATTGGAAAGATGCTATCAGGTCATCTTGGAACTTTCTCTTCTCCAGTTTAACCTGTTCTAGCAGGGAAGGTGCTCCAGCCTTCTGATAATTTTGTTAGCTCCCTTCTGGACACTTTTCAGGAGCAATATGTCCTTCTTTTCACAGTTTGGTGATGTCTTTTGCTCTGCCTTTGTCCACCAAGGCTGTGACCCCATTGAAAAAGGCCACCAAATTGATTAGACAGAACTTGCCCTTGGTGAAGATGTGTTGGCTCTCACCAATCATCCCTTTATTATCTACTTGCCTTAGCAGAGCTTTCAGGAGGATTTGATGCATGATCTTGCCAGGCACAGAGTTGAGACTGACTGACCTGTAGTTTCCTGGGTCTTCTTTCTTTCCATTTTTGAAAATAGAGATTATGTTTCCCCTTTTCCAGTCAGCGGGAGCTTTACCAGACTGCCATGACTTGCTGAATGTGATGGACAGAGGCTTTGCAACTTCATCCACCAGCTCTTTCAGGAGCCGTGCTTGAATCCCATCTGGTCCCATGGAGTTATTCACCTTCATCTTCTTTTGATGGTCTCAGACCTGCTGTTCATCTACAGCAGGGGGATCTTCCCTTTCCCAGTCCCTGCCTTTGGACTCTGTAACACAGAGTGTGTGATCAGAGTCCTTGCCAGTGAAGATGGCAGCCTTCTTTGCACCTTGGGGTGTCTAACTCTCCCATTTCCTTCTGGAGTGGACCTACATTTTCCCTGATCTTCCTCTTACCATTGACATACTTACAGAATTTTTCCCTGTTGTCCTTAACCCCTCCGACTAGATCCAATTCTCTCCATGCTTTTGCTTTCCTGACCTGATCCCTCGCTCCTCTGACTACTTTCCTGTACTCCTCCCAGGTCATTTCTCCTTGCTTCCATTCTCTGTATGCTTTGTTTTTACCCATAAGTGTGTCCAAGGGTTCCTTGCTCATCCATGCAGGCCTCCTGGCACTCCTGCCTACCTTCACTGGGACAAATTGGTCCTGGGCTTGCAGGAGGTAATCTTTGAAAAATGACCAGCTCTCCTGGGCTCCCTTCCCATCCATGGTTTTGTCTCATTCTACTCTACTAAATTATTATATTGGAACTGCTATCTAGGTCAAGTGTTTGAGATACCTTTAAAAGGATAGAAAGGTACACTGTGAATCTATTTTGCTTTTAATTTACTTCAGAAGATACAAACTAGAGTTTACACAGTTTATTAGGGTCAGAAGGGGCCTTCAAAGATCATGGGGTCCAACCCTCCAGCTCAAGCAGGCTACAATTTACTGAAAAGTATAACCGCCTGAAAAGCCTGAATCAACTACATGAAAATGCATTAAGATGAGTCTGAAACACCTCCAGAGAAGTAGACTCCAGAACCCACCTAGGCAACCATTCCAACATCTAATAACCCTTACTGTAAGGAATCTTTTCCTCATACTGATGTGAAACTTCCCGTGTTCAAGACTGCATCCATTACTCCTTATCCTGTCTGACACAAATGAAAAGAGAGTATTCCTGTCTTCCTGGCACCCAGCCCTCATGGGTTTATATATAGCAATTAAATCCCCTCATAGCCTTTTCTTGTCCAGACTCAAATGTCCCAATTTTCTCAATCTGTCTTCATAAGCAGTTCTTCCAGATCCCAAATCATCCCCATAGCTCTGTGTTGAATTCTCTCAATTAATTCTCTATCCCTTTTGAATTGGGGAGACCAGAACTAGACACAGTATTGCAGGTAGAGCCTCACCAAAGCAGAAGATCTTGATCTCCTAGACACACTGCTCTTGATACATCCCAACACCCTATTGGCTTTCTTGACCACAAGGGCACATTGTTGTGACATTTTTAGTTTGTTATCCACAAAAAACTCCAAAAGCCCTCTCCCCAGGGGCACTGTCTAGCTGGTCACTAATCCATAGTATTTCATTACTTCATTTTTACCAATTCAGGGTTTAAAATTTGTGTTGGTTTTGGCTGGGACAGAATTAATCTTCATAATAACTTGTAGGGGGTTATCATGGGGCTAATTGATTCGTACTGAACAGTGCTTAGACAACATCAAGGTTTGCTCCTCAGACTACCCTGTCAGTGAGTAGCCTGGGGGTGCACAAGAAAAGAAGGGACACAGCTGATCCCATCTGGCCAAAGGAATATTTCATACTCTGTGAGGTGATGCTTAGCCACAAAACCTGGGGAAAGAAGGAGGAAGGAGGGGTGCTTGGAGTTTTGGCCTTTCCAAAGAACCATTTCTTGTGATGAAACCCTGTCTTGGAGATGGCTGTACATCTGCCAGCTGATGGGAAGTAGTCAATGTATTTTTTATTTTGCTTTGCTTATGCGAGGTCCCTTCCAAACCATAATGATTCTATGAGTCTATGATTTGCTTTACTTATTAAACTGTCTTTTTCTCAACACATGAGTTTTCTCAGTTTTATCCTTCTAACTCTCTCCCCCATCCCATTGTGAGGACAGCGAGTGAGTGGCTGTGGGGTTTAATTGAAGGCTGAGGCTAACCCACAACATATGTGAGGTATCTGTCATAAAGATAAAACTCAATATCAAGAAGCACAGTTTCTAGATTAAGCTAATCTGATAAAAGGAAGGAAATTTTCAAAACTGAAACTGCCACTGTGTGTTTGGAATAAACTTAGAGATTGAAGTGTCCAGTTCACTGAAAATTGTATAACTACTGGCTTGACCACAGATGCTCAGTGTTTATGTTTCCTGAACAAGATCCAATTAAAAGCTTACCATCTGTCATAAATCTCTGACTTCATATATTAGCATTCAAGCCCTAGCCTATCTTTCATTCACTGTTACCAGGTTATCCAGACATTCCTTTGCAAGGAATTTCACAAAATCTTCAAGAGCTTTAGCTATGGAAAAATGGAAGATGTTTTATAAATAATTTTAATACACAGAGAATACTTAGATATGTAGAAAAACTTGACATTTATTTTCTCTAAAAATAAATTCTAAAAGATTTTTTCCTACAATTTTTTTAAGTCAGAATGTATTACTTCTCTAGAGTAAGAACTGATTTTTAATTTGTTAAGTCAAAGGCATTAAAGACTGTAGTGTCAGACTATGGTGTTTGTAGGCCTAGCAGATACCTGAAAACTCTTCTGGGAGGGCATTTGGAATGAGGCAGCTTCTTCTGTGCCATCCTCTCTAGTCAGACAGAGAAAATTAAATCATGTTTTAGGTGATATCTAGGGTGAGCACAATCCCTCTCTAAGGTAGTGCTGACTATATTTTCTGGGACTCCATTGACTGTAATGGGCATCTCACTGTGATTTCTGCTGAGACTGGAGATTCATAAATTATAACATTGAGAAACAGTAGACATTTTTAGGTGAACTAGAATAAAATGTGTGGTTGTTTTTCTATGTTGACCAATAAATTTTGATATTCTTCACATTCTTACAACTTCTTGCCATAAATGCTGGAAAAGTGTGAATTATTCTTTTTCTTGGAAACAGTTTGTAATTTTCTTCCTCCATACTCCCATTTTATTTGCCTAAAAGTAAGGAGTAATTATGCAATATAAGCCAAAGATATGACTACAGGTATATTTAATTGTAAAAGTCACTTCTTAAGAACAAAAATGCGTTCTTCGAATAGTACTTAATTGTTGTATATTAAATCTGAAGGATAAAGATCAGCATGGATGAACACAATCAGAAATGCATATCCAGTCTGAATCTGAAAATATGTGAGTGTGTTAGTATTACTAACTATACCAGGGCATGTCAAGTGCTTCAAAATAAAATACCCTAATATGGCTGGATGGGAAAAAATACTTTGAAAATTCAAGGGCTCAGGTCTACAAAATACATTATTTAGTTTCCTGAGTCATGGAGTAGAATACAAAGTCTGTTATTAGCACAAAATTATTACTAGATGTTCCAAAGGAGATACTAAAGAATGTCCTGCGAGACAGATGAGTGCAGGGAATTTTCTTTCTTATAACCTTGAGGATGAGGCAGTGGCATGCCCAGAGTAATTCTTAACTGCTCATGGACATTGCTTATGGCACTTTGGCAAGTCTGAGCATCCTCCAACAGTCAGTTCTGGTGGCCTGACAAAACCAGTCCCAGCTAGACAAAGATTCTAATCCTAAGACAAGTGTTACAGATCAGTGTACTATAAAGAATCATGCTCTATGGCAGAACGAGACTCAGTAGCTGATCCATCAAATTTTCCTGTCTCTAATTTCTTTACCTGTAGCAAACAGTGAATGAAAAGAATTCTTTAACTGCATCAAAACATTAAGAAGAAAAACTATTCTAACACTTTTACTCACTTAAGGTTCTTCTGACATGCTGAGAAACCTTGATATGTATGTAAACATATATATGCTTCTTTTGCATAAAACTCTAATGAGATCAGATTTTTCTGAGAGCAATTCACCTGATTGGCATATGAAGTTCTGGGAATTATACTCTTTTAGAAAGTCAATTCTACACCTGACTTACAAAGTAAAGAGGCAAGAGGACTTTAACAAGTGCATTTAGCAAAGACTGTTAGTGTGCAAAAAGGCTAGAAGGTTATTTTTTCATTATAACCTATCCAGCACACCAGGTCTTGTTTCATATCTCCTGGAGGTAAAATGTTCATTGTAGCTCCTGGTTTTTTTTTAACAAAACCTGAGTTACAATTTTATGATTATTCACATTGAAATAAAATCTCGGAATGAAGAAATTTTTCTCTGTGTCCTTCGCTAGATTTTTTAGCTAAGTCTTTTTGCTTTCCCCAAACCTGAAATGTTATTCAAACTGACATACATTTCTTTCAATGCTTTGCCTGAAGCAGAAACATCTAGTATTCCCTTGACCTTGGCAAATTAATTGTCAGAAAACTGTGGGTTGCTATATTTTTATTTCATCTAAATACAAACTACTTTAATCTGGAGTAGTTTTTGTAAACTTTTTGGTATGCTGTTAGGATATTTTATTACTATAAACTCATGCTAGCCATAAACATTAAATAAATTTAATTCTCAAGGTATTCTCTGATGCTGGGTGACTTATATTTAGTGATTTAGACAGACTAAATCACAGATGTATTTCTGTGTTGTTATTTAGAAATTTTTAAGTGCTTCTGATTATAATTTTTAGAAATTTTATATCCAATTAGAATAAATTTACCCCTCTTCTATAGAAACTACTGTAAACACTAAAATGTTACTAAATTGAGCTAAATAATTCTTTAGGTCATGTGCAGAAAGCGCCAATGCTCCATCTAAATGTTTAGTATAAAACTGCAGTTTTAAACATTTTTTATTTATATAAAAATGTTTATCTTGTTATATAAAGCAGTAAATTGAACTAGAAATATTAAAGTCATCTGACATGTCACTCAAATCTAGTGAAAACTGTAGATGTGTAATTTTGATTACTGCATGTTTAGTTTATAATAATGAATATGAATTACGGGACGTGAAAAAAAATCACACAAAAACTTACTAAGGAAAATACTAGTCACACTCACATTATATCACATGACTCTAAGATACACCTTCTCATTAGCTGTTATTTTTGAACAGGAAAATTTTTTAAAAATATTATAGATAAACTCCTAATGGCATGCTCCAAATAGATAAAATATGTATATTAAAGTGCTTTTCATTTCATCTATGCCTTCTCAAAAGATCTGTATACAATGTGGTCATAGGTATGAGACCCCCATAACTATCTATGACTTTTCTGTTCTACTTTATTTGCTTTATCCCAAATTTTTTCCACTTTGTTCCTCATATATACTTTCTAACTTTTAAAAATTCTGAAAAACGAAGACCTGTGCAATTGTACATGCAGAGATTGAGAGAGCAGCCCTCTATGTTAGAGACATATGAAGCCATGCAAATGAATGCAGGTGAGGCTACTGTTGACTCATTAGGTGTAAAGCCAGCAAGAAATATACTGTGGTGGGAATCTTCTTTTCTCCTGACTTTCTTTCTGGTCTTGAAATTCTGGCACTCATGAGGACTTGTCTTATCAGTAAAGCCAGAGAGAAAGAAGTCTTTAAATATCTCCAGTTTCTCTGTACCCTTTGTTAGCCACCATCCATCTCATTCGTCACCAGTGAGACAGAAAAGCAGGCTGTGGAGATGATGCATTGAAAATACTTTGAAACCACAGAACACTATTATTTCCCTAATTTGCACATGCTGTTGGGTGGAATCTCTAGGACAACAAGGGGCTTATCCATGAAGAGACATAGTTCATAATTTTTTTATTTGGATATATGCATGTATGAAGTGCAGGTTAAACATTTTTTCTTGTCTGAGAACAGTAATTTGGGTTACTTGTGTCAAGGCTGAACACGCTAAATACTAATAATTGATAAATGCTTTTTGACACTTTGAGGTTTTCATACCAGAATCACAGTACTGTAGGGGCTTGTGACCTTTGTATATATTCCTAATTACTTACTAGTCACTATTTTCTATCTCTAAAAAGTAAATAACTAGTTTTCCTTTACACCTAAACACTGAAAATTTTACTGCCATTCACCTAGTTTAACGCTATAGAAAATTTTAATTAAAATCACACATAACCAAAAATGTTAAAATTTTATGTGATGTTTATTACAGCCATTAAAAATTACCTCAAATACTTCACATCAGCTTAAATATACTCAAACTTTGAGACATGACAATGCAATTTATGACAAGTCTATGCCAAGATAAATAATAAAAATGTTTTTATTTCAACCAGAGGTAGTCTCTTGTATCCTAAACCCAAAATGTTACTCTAAAGTAGTTACTCTTGCAACACAAAATAGAAGATTCTAGCTTCAGGTGAACTATTAAGTATGCATCTTCCAACTTTAAAGACCACATTTCAAAATGAAAAATTGTTGGCTTCAACTTTTTCAATTTCTGTGCTGTATTAGGTGCCAGAAATGACTTTGAAAATGATTGCCTTTGGGTAAAGCTGAATGTGTACAAACTGCTTCATTTTACATCTCAATAGTCTTAAGTTGTCTGCATTAATCAAGTGGGGCCAGTCATCATTTAGTCAAATAGATACTTTCTAGCTGACCTTGCAGATTTTTGTTAGCAGTGCACTTAAGGTTTTCTGAAATGATGTTAAAACTCATTAGGAGCATTGCAAGTCTGAAACCCAGGTTGCAAAGTCAGGGAAAAAAGGAAAAAGACATCTCAAATCTAGGTTTTACTGGAGATAGAAGACGTTCTATTAAAGGGGGACAACTGGCTTTGCTAGTAAACACCCTGGGTATAGTGGCCAAGCACTAGTGAGACAGAGTGGCACGATAGATAACAAGAAGGGCTATCACCCCTCAATATTTAAAACTGTGTACTCAGCTCCCTCCCTGAAATGTTTATACACCAATGCACGCAGACAGGCAATAAACTGGAGGAGCTGGAGGCCGTTGTGCAGCAGGAAAACTATGATATGGTAGCAATCACAGAAACCTGGTGGGATGACTCCCACAATTGGAGTGTTGCAATTGATGGCTATCAAATTTCCAGAAGGGATATGTAAGGAAGAAGAGGTGGTGGAGTAGCCCTCTTATGTTACAGAGACATATGAAGCCATACAAGTGAATGCAGGTGAGGATACAGTTGAATCATTGTGGGTTAGACTTAGGTGTAAAGCCAGCAGGAGAGATACTGTGCAGGGAGTCTGTTATAGGCCACCTAACCAGGATAAGGAAACATGACATTTTTCATAGGCAGCTGGGAGAAGTTTCAGTCACTGCCCCTTGTGCCCTTGGGAGACTCACTCCACTTTTCTGATATGTGCTGGGAATATAACACAGCAGAACGAGAACAGTCTTGGAGGTTCCTGGAGTGTGTGGAAGATAACTTCCTGACAAAAAAGATGAGGGAGCCAACCAGGGAAGATGCCCTCTTGGACCTACTTCTTGTGAACAGGGAAGGTCTTTTGGGAGAGGTAAAGGTTGGAGGTTGTCTAGGGCACAGTGATCATGAGTTGAGTTTTCCAGTCCTTGGGAAAACAAGGAGAGGGACTAGTGAAACCATTACCTTCGACTTCCTGAGGGTGAACTTTGGCCTGCTTAGCAGACTGATTGACAAAGT